>JAJOZX010008788.1:17500-142500 GCA_023014485.1 Bathynomus jamesi
TTGTCTTGTCTATTGGCCCCGGCTTATGAAATCTTCTAAACTTCTCTCTGATGTCATTGTATTTCTTTCCCTAGATTCGCCAAATTACTATTGCCACACGCTCTTCTGTATTCATTCTAAGGGCTTCTGAAAAGAAAAATAGAAAAAATAATTATTTCACAAAAATAGATCCTGACTTTATGTACACCCTGTATATATATATATATATATATATTATATATATATATATATATATATTACCTTACTCTGCGCATAGCTATGTGTATCTATGTATTTAAAGAAACAATATCTAAATACATTGACAGTAATTCAACTATTTATAGCTGTTTCCTTGATATAAGTAAGGCATATGATAGGGTGAACCACAATACAGTATTTTATTTGCAAAACTAGAAGACAGTAAGGTTCCCATGTACATATTAATTTATTGAAATTTTGGTATTCCCACCAATCTTTCACTGTTAGGTGGAGCAATATACTATCCGAGTATTTTGGCTCCTCTTGCGGGATGAGACAAGGCTCCTTGCTTCCCCCTATGCTGTTTAATGTGTATATTGATGGATTAATTGCTTCACTTAATGAGGCAACAGTGGGATGTTGTATAGATAACGCAAGGATAAATGACTTAGTTTATGCCGATGACATGGTGTTAATAAGTCCCTCTGTTAAAGGTCTGGATCGGCTACTAAACGTCTGCGAAGTGTATTCGCAGAAACATGATATTCTTTTTAATGTTACAAAAACTAAGGTTATGCAATTTCATCCTAAAAGCTGTAATCAGCCAGCTGATATAAGGTTTAAAATGAATGGTGAAGTAATTGAGGAAGTACAAGAGTTTAAGTATTTGGGTCAAACTATTACCAGCTCCTTGAGTGATGACTCGGATATAAGAAAACAATCTCGAAGCCTGTGTGCTAAAGCGAATATGACCATAAGGAACTTTCGTTTCTGTACAAGTGAAGCTAAAGACACACTCTTTCGTACTTTCTGCAGTAATATATACGGTCAGCAACTCTGGGTGAATTATAAAAAAGGTTCTGGCAGAACCCTAAATTTGCTGTACAACAGGTCTTTTAGACTCTTACATAAATTACTCCCGAGATGCTCAGCTTCGCAAATGTTTGCTACCCGCAATGTCCCGAGCTTCCCGGAGGTAACAAGACGTGCTCAACACAGTCTAATGCAAAGAATTTAAAAAATCAACCAACCCGATCATCCAAGCTATCCATGAGTCCTGCCATTTATCCTCTAAGAGTCTAAGCTATGGACTTCTTGGTACGAAAACGTCTGCCTGTAGCTCCACTTAACTTCGACAGTGCAGTATTATTTCTAATAAATTGTATATATATTTCTATCCTTAGTATATGAACTGTCATTGTATTAATAATATTTGTCATATGGACTATAGTCTGCCAATAAACCTTTTCATTTTCAAATAATAAATAAATAATAAAAGAAATATAAATTAAAATATTAGTCTATATTTTCTGCTCGATTCAATAAACGTCTTAAACGCTCGAAGAGATTCTGCATTGCTGGAAAACATTTTGGTTTTGCACCCCGCCCCCTCCCGGCTATCCCCATCCCAAAAATGTTGGTCAGTTTATTTAAGGACTTAACACGTTTATTATTTTAAGATTGGATTTTTTCCTCGTTCGATATACGACACATCGCTAGATACATTTTCGATTCAAGGGAAAAGTGTCATGAATGTCTATCATCTTATCTGGTATACCGACAGTTATCATTCAAATAAAGCGGTTGAAACAGCAATTGTATAGCGACATACTTGAACTTAACGTGATGGTACGGGAAGATGGCGTTACTGCTTGGGAAATATGTTAATTTAAACCAGAGGGAACCAAAGCGATATAGAAAAGATTCGATAAATGCAAATATTCAGATTCAACAAAAATTTTGGGTTAATATTCCGCTAAACTCAAAACGACACCTTAATATGACAGCAAAATAGTCTTTATCGTTACGAAAGATAACGTTGAAAACTATGTTTTATATAGCAAAATATTTATCTGGTTAGGTTAGGTTTAGTTAGATTAGGTTAGGTTAGGTTAGGGTTAGAGAGTTAGGGTACATTGTGCCTACATCAATAAATATTTTTATAGTTAATTTTGATGTATTTTGAAAGAATTTGACCTCTGCTTCGTTTCTAAATTTGCGATTCTTCAAATATAAAAACTGAAAATGCCTCGAAAACTGCTCAGTTGCGCGACAAATGGATGCGAGATTCTTTCAAAGCGCAACAAAATTGACCAGAAAAATAGCTTCTGGCCATTAATTGCCGGTTTGAGTTCAGTGGAATAGTTACCAAGAGTTTGGTTATTATTTTTAGTAAGCACAAGTTCGGAGAGGAGAGTAATTTGGGATAATTATTTGTAAACTGCCACAAATTATCTTTGTTTAGTTTTAGACGAATCGCTTCGTATAGTTAAGTAAACACGCGGGTGTAGAACGAAAATCGATTTGGGAAAGGTTAAAACTGTTGGTTGGTTGGTTAATCACCATGTCAAAAACATCTGTCCGCATTCATGCATGCGGATACAATACAAATGCATCAAAAATTATGCACAACCCCTCTCCCGGGGATACTGCAAATTTAACGCAACCAACAACGGCTACGCAAAAGATATATAAACAATATAGAAATATTGGAACTTAAACTGCGAACGACTTAACTCGCGCAGACGTACAAGCACAGAAAAACATAGTCATACAAAAGGCAACCATGATCCATACACTCTTTCTATATATGAAAGAAACATGCTTACCAACTTAAAATTTCTATATAATATTTTAATTTTATATAATAAAAAATTGAATATAAATTTAAATTAACTTGTCAACTCGTACGTAAATATTCTTTTAAAGGAAATCAACAAAATGGATCGCATTTCAGATTATCACAAACATTTTTTGATGGAACCTGAATTAAAATAGGAAATAATTCATATTTTATATAATTTGAATTTGCTCTCTGGTCTATATATCGTTAATATAATTATAAGGAATCTGTATATATTATTATTATTATTAATATTAGGTGCCATTGTTTCTCTGTGAATGTAAGGGAAAATGGCACTATGATGAAACATCTCAAAATACTGGAAATGATGTTAACATTCGGGAACATACGAGATTATTTCCTCTTTGTAGGTTGTGAGTTCTCATTCAAAATCCAAACAACGTAAAATTTGAAACATAATTTTCATAAATATTTTAAGGGGGTCAAATATAGACGGGGGTTATCACCCCTTTATGGTTCCAATGCGATTGGCATAAATAGGTTTCTTTTAAAGTCACCTTTCCAAATAGGAGTTTACGTGCCGAGTTTGGGCATTAAGAGTATATAACTTAGTTTTTCTCCTTCTCCCTCTCTCTCTCTCTCTCTCTCTCACACATACACACACACACACGACGCACGCTTTGCGGGTACATAGCTCGAATGTTGCCAAAGATGTACCCAGTGAATTAATGAAGCGAATGGGCAGGTCTAAATTTAAACACTTCAATAAATCAGGATATACCAACACAAATTCATCTTAAATTTAATAAACGTGTTAAGCTTATAATTTATGACTTAATGAATCGGCAATATATATACATATATATACAGGGTGGCGCAAAAGTCACGCATCAGAGGAATTATCAGTGTTGATTATAATATATATTTTTTCTTTTAGGTAGGGGATGGCTGCGAAACTAAATTTTGCAGCCATCCTCTACCTAAAAAAAAAAAAAATATATATTATAGTCCATACTAAAAATTCCTATGATGCGCGGTTTTTGCGCCACCCTGTATATATATATATATATATATATATATATATATATATATAGATATATATATATATATATATATATTGTTTTTTGCAAAAACCGAATGAGAATTGTACAGAATAAGTACATAATTTTATGCACATAATTTTATAATTAAATTATATAAATAAAATTAGTATATTATTATGATTAAATTTATAAGTTACAATTAAAATTAATGCTAAAAATGATATAAAACAATAGTAATGCAAATAATTAATAAATCGTTTTCTTGATACACACGTATATTAATAATAATAATAATAATAATAATAATAATAATAATAATTACTTTATACAGTCATTTTAAAAAATCTTTATTCTTCTGACTTTTTCGAATGCGCGATTTGTCCCTATTATATATATATATAATATATATTATAATATATATATATATATATATATATATATATATATATATATATATATATATATATATATATACTGTGTGTGTGTATATATATATAACCATTTAAATTTAGCAGAAAAATATTTAATTGAATAATGGCATGGTTGAACGAACCATGATTGGTTGTCAAATATGTTAACCATGTTTGTTTTGTGCGTAAGGAAGAAACCATGGGATGAAAGGAAAAGGGATCTTCTTCTACTCTCACATACGGGGGTGTTTGGGGGTCTCTTAGTTGGGTGTTAAATTATAATAAGTTACGATACGAGGTTTAGGTGAGGTTAGCTTAGCTCTTCCCGCCGAGTTGTTAATTTGAAGGTCTCCGATTAGAGTTTCGGCTCGGTTTCAGATTTCGCCGACTGAGAAGTGCCATACTTTAGGTCTCCATTGCGTGGGATAGTAGTAGTAGTAGTTCGGACCCCACGTCAAGTTTTAGGTCCTCTCCGCCACTTGACCTTTGCCGTTGCGAAGCAGATTAAATAATCTCCGAACATTATTCTTATTAGATCGCTTCTTATTTAAAGTAAATAAGAAAATGGTGATGTCCCAATTTGGTAACATAAACAAGAACGTGTGGGTGTGTATTTGGTGTTTCGTGCCTGAACTGATAACTTAAAAACTGAACGCATATGTCATGTAGGAGATCAGAGGGGGAAAAAAAAAATCCTGAATTTGATTGAATTTAACCTTAGCTGGAGTCGTATGTGTGCGTGCATGATTGATCAGTTGGTTAGTGATTAAGGAGACTCTCTCCACCACCCCCATCTTACCATAGTGTGTTTGCACGTAGAGAATGAATAAGATGAAAAAAAATGGTGTATGTAGAGATGCCACGTGTAGGATGACTCTATTATAAAGAAACGATCGAATTAATTAGGAATATAGGAATGGGAACGGTTTTGGAATGGTGATAATATGGAGTCCTTTTATTTTCATTTTCTCTCTCTCTCTCTCTCTCTCTCTCTCTCTCTCTCTCTCTCTCTCTCTCCCTGTATTGAGAGAGTGTTGCTAACAGAACCATTTTACGGTCGTTAAACATCAAAATGGAGGAAACAGAAGACGTGTCTCTCTTAACAACGGAATGAAGACATTAGACAAAAATTATACCTATTCAGGATATCAGAAATAAACACCTTCAATCTCTCTCTCTCTCTCTCTCTCTCTCTCTCTCTCTCTCTCTCTCTCTCTCTCTCTCTCTCTCTAAATTTCTTGTTTCTTAAAAAATTAGACGCAAGCAGTTAAGTAATTGCAACTAATAAGTAAAACAACGTAGATTTAATTTACGTTAATTTACGTTACTCAAGTTTAAGCTTTAGTGTGACCAAAGTTACCGCAGAAAAAATCTAATTCCACGCGTTTTCATACCGTCATCCAATTTACATTAAAAACGAAGCTTATTTGTCAAATTTATAATGAAGCCATACTCAGTGAAGTAAAATTTATTTTTGAGTTTCGATGATTTTTAATAAAATGGGTTTGAATTTCTTAGAAAATAGGTTTGTATTTCTCAAAATGTAAACCCATCCAACTCATACCCAGACTCATTGTCGCTTAATTTCGCTGATCGAATGGGAAGTGGTGTCGCGACAAGGCTCCGACGTTATGTAAGAAAAGGTGAGGTTAGGTTAGATACGAAAATTGCAGTAAAAATATAGACGCAAAAGCGGCAATTTTAGCGCAGTTGCAATACACGAAATAACTTAAATTTGATGTACATCAATCATATATCTTGTTTTATAATAATAATAATAATAAGTCTCTCAGTATTGCAAATGTAGGTAGCAGGATATCGTCCTTTGGAACAACTTTGGTATTACCATTCGACATACCAGACACTAACGATTGCCTGATATATATATATTATATATATATATATATATATATGATGATAATACATCAGTTACAGTAATAATTTAGGAAACTAACTTCTCACTTAAGACAATAAAGAAACAGTTTTAATAAATTTTAATTTTTAAACCACTAAACACGAGATTTTCACTTTTCCAAAACAGTATTAAATTAAATTGGTTCTTTGCATTATCCTCCCAACACTAATTTTTTTATATAATGTTGGTTTGGTTTTGGTTATGGTACTTTATTTTCCTTTCATTATAAAAAAAATTAGTGTTGGTATTAGGTTAGGTTAGGTTAGGTTAGGTTTGGTTAGGTTAGGTTAGGTTAGGTTACGGTAAAAACAGCCCGCCGCAGGCGTTAGCCGTTATAAAAAAAAATTAGTGTTGGGAGGATAATGCAAAAGTACCATTAAATTTTACGTTATAATAAATTCAACAAATATTCAATGTTAAAATTTGACAAATTTCACTAAAATTAATATTCATTCTGGATATACGTTAATTCCGATATATACGAGTTTTCATATACAACGCCATCTACAGGCCATTAAAAATACACAAACTCCCATTCCTGTCCTTAATTATTTGTACGTAAAAAAAAACATTTACGATTCGTTGAACATTTGAACAAAAATGAATATTGACAAGAAGTGAATAAACACCGAAATTCGGTAGAACAAATTTTTTTTTCTTTTTTTTTTCTTCTTTTTGAGATGGAATTACGTTTTGAAGAAGAAGAAGAAAAAGTCTTCAACTATTTTTCCTATTTTGAGGATCTTTACAGAGACAATCATTTAGTCTTATCTTTCGAGAAAGATTAACCTTTCCAAAAGGCTTTCAAATTCATTGAAGAAGCTCAGAAATTAGCCATAGAAAGCCATTTGAAAGCCACAAGAAATGATAAGAAAACAATAGCGAAAAAACCCTTTCATAGATAATCATTTATATATATTATATATATATATATATATATATATATTATATAATATAGATATATATATATGGATTGAACACAGAATGGTCCCCTGAGATTTTTTATGTTACACACAGACCGTCCATGGAACAAAGAACTCTTCTGGGAAAATTAAATCCACTATAGTTTGAATAAGTAATGGTAAATGACAAATACTATAGTTTTTCTTTTTCTGCCAAGCAGATAGTAGCCTAGGTGGAGGCTATGTGTAGCTGTAAACCCTAGATCCTGTCCCAAAGCTGGATCCTATCTGCTTGGCAGATAGTTGGTGAGGGAAGCTATATTTTGGGGCCTTTTTGCGAGTGACCCGTTGACCACGTTGGGTTAACATCATGAAACAGAAAAACTATAGTATTTGTCATTTACCATTACTTATTCGAACTATAGTGGATTTAGTTTTCCTAGAAGAGTTCCTTGTTCCATGCACGGTCTGTGTGTAATATATATATATATATATATAGATATATATATATATATATATATATATATATATTTGTTCGTTCTCCCTCCTCATCTTGCGCGGAATGTTCCCTATACAAGTACAAGCGTCGTTCTTTACGTTAATTATACTGCGTGTTCTTTGCAGTTGAAATGTGTATATATATATATTATATATATAAATATATATATATATATATATATATATATATAATATATATATTATATATATGTAATAGCTCATCCTCTACTGTTAATTTTAGTTGAGTTTTAAATTTATTTGGACGCGCGCATTTAAACTCAAAATATAGAGTGAATAGATTCGTATGTAATAAATCACGGCGATTTTTCTATTCATTCCCGAAAATGTAAATAAAAATTTCCGCCTTAACCTTCTCGATATTGATGTAAAATTACATTCTTTGAAATTACATTTCTTTCGAAACGGATCGAGAATAATCCATTCCCTCCAATCATAAATTATTGCTGGCATAACAACGTTACGAAACTCCGTTTTAATCCTTTGATGCCCTTTTTGTACCAGCGGAACGGAAAACGTAATAAATAAGGACGAGAGAGAGAGAGAGAGAGAGAGAGAGAGAGAGAGAGAGAGAAGTCCGACAAATACGACTGAATCAAATCAAGATAAATAAAGGACTGAGACGAAATAAGCGTAAATGATGAGAAAAGTTGGTTGGAAAACCAATTTCGATATGCCTATTTAGCTACTTCGGGAACCCTATCATACCCGACAACTTTTTTTAGTCCATTTTTCTCGCTTTATAACACCGACTGGCAAAATCGTGCTAAAGCTATATATACGACCTTCGTAATAACAATAATTATAACTACACTATTCCCATTACGTTACTAAACCCGTTACTATATATATACGTATCAACTAAGCTCTAATAAACTAGTAAAATTGAACTAAAACTACGAATTCAGAAGCTAAACGAGTGAAAAGTTGCGCGAAATGATAGTCGCTCCTGTGGGCTGACGATGGCTGTTCGCTTTACACGTTGGAGATATGAATTTAAGGTATTTGGCGTCGCCTACTTAAGACCTAATTGATTCTTCATACTTAGAAGCCACGGTTACACGCATGCGCGTGGCAAACGGACGTTAAACCGGTATAAAACTATTGATGCCGATATATTTCTCTCTTTTTTTTTTTTTTTGTATACTTTTTCTATATTGAAGCTTAATTAAGTTATGGCAAAGGTAACTTCGAACTTAAATTATATATTTTTATTACTACTTTTTATAATATATATATATATATATATATATATATATATATATATATATATATATATATACACATACACACACACACTGTATTGCATTGAAAATAGAACTATTATAAAGCTTAAAATATAAGCTGTATAAGACGTAATGAATGCAAATTGAAACCAATTTATTTCCTATCGTATGAGAATTAAAATATAAAAAAAATAAGAAATTTTTGTGGGTTAATCGCCTTCTTAACGATGTATAAAATTACTCTCGTATTAAAAAAATCAGAAAGGATTTTAAACGGCACTCGAAATTAGGGATTTTGGATCGGTATTTGCGGGAGCGTTAAATTCACCTCTCTCTCTCTCTCTCCCCCCCCCCTCTCTCTCTCTCTCTCTCTCTCCCCCCCTCTCTCTCTCTCTCTCTCTATGTCGTCTTAATTAAGTGGCAAACTCATTTTCCGAAAAATTTTCCACCGCGCCTTCTTAACAACCTTTTAAATTGTGTTCTACGCGCGGTTCACCGCACGAGAAGTTGAAACAAAAACACCGCACTACAATTCATTCCATACAAAATTTATTGTTGGTTTTTCTCTTATTTTCAATGAATGGTTTTAACGATTGAGGATTTTTTTTTTTTTTTTTTAAGGAACCTTGTTTTGTCCCACCATTTAGTGCGACGTTCTCCGCGCAAATGTTATTTTAAGGGTATGCAATGTGTGTGTGTGTGTGTGTGTGTGTGTGTGTGTGTGTGGTGGTGTGATATATATATATATACATATAAAGAGAGAGAGAGAGAGAGAGAGAGAGAGAGAGAAAGGTTGGTGGCGTTTTGTGATCCTGATACAATCATTAATCTCGGCTTTGAAATATAATTTTCATCTTTTGTTTGTGCTCAAAATTTTTGTGGTTTTTGCCGATTTCCTTTTTTATAGCGTCATTTCGTTTTCTCTGCCGAGAAAATGAGAGAGTCATTTTTTTTTCTTTCTGTCGAGTTTTCAGTAATGATTCTCTTCTTTGTGGAGTGAAAAAAAAAAAAAAAATTATATATATATATATATATATATATATATATATATATATATATATATATATATACACACATATATATATAGTGATTTTTAAACCGTAGACACTTTAAAAGATTTGTATTTTTCTTTCCATTAACTGAACTAAACGCATAAAATTTTAACTGTACTCTCTCTACATATGGGGAATTGGCTCCCTAGTGCAAAACATGCCTTACGTGATATCTTCTCACTTCATTAATGCTTTGCACACAAACAAACAAAATTTGCGGTACTCCGAATTTTCAAAACGTGTTACGACGCTTTGTTTGTATTTATTTTATTAAATGAAAGAAAAACAGGAATTATTTTTTAAAAAGTTTGGACGATATTACGATCGTTTTGCCTTTGGAATTGCCTACCCTCAGCCATCCACACGCAATAGAAGAATTTAAAGCATTAATTGGACGAAAAATATCTCAGATTTCTACATATGTACTCTGTCCAGAGTACCGCAAAATTTTGTTGTTCGTGTGCAAAGGGTTAATGAGCTGAGAGGTCATCACATAGAGCATTTCTTGCACGAGGGAATTAATTTCCCATGTCTAGAGGAGGTACGGAAACAATTTCATGCTTTTGTTTCAGTTAATAAAAAAATACAAATTTTAAAGTGTCAGATGTTTAAAAATTCACCCGATATATATATATATGTGCGAAAAAGATGTGAATTTAAGTAAATTTCTTGCATATATTGCTGATATAATGCTTTTGTTTATCATATTAAGAAATCTTAAGTTTCTCCTTTGTGAAGTGGCACACCACTTATTCTGGCACTGTTCATCGGCACCAAGAAGAGCTCATAACAGTCCAAAGATAACACGATTCACTTGATAATATAAGGATTTATGCAGTAATGGGAGTAAAAATTCCGGTTCGCTTATCGGATACTTATGCGCGGGCTATAAATCAAGATATTCCAGTATCCACACATTGTCAGCGATTGCCGAGTTTCGCTCCTAAACACCTCTAGCCTTCGTCCAATTCAGCTCCGGTATGAGCTGATGGATTAATCCCGGTGTGGAGGAATAGAATCGCACCGCTTAAATAAGAATAGTCAAAACCAGACTCAGTGATAACGAGGATTTATGCTAGAATGAATCATGGGTTTAACGCCATTCATATCAAAAAGGAGGGATAGTAAGACGGGGCCGCGCGTACTCAAAATGTGGCTAATTTGCTCCATCCAATCTGCGAGTTTGTGCTTACTTCAATAGAATAGCATCCGACGAAGATCACTTTGGCCATGGAAAGAAATACCGTGAAATTTCCATCGTCTGTGGGAAAATATATTTTTTATGACGAAATTGTCAGTCGTGTTTGCATAAAAAAAATCCAAGTGATTGTCTTTGACGGCAAATTTAAGCGCGAAACTTCCAAACACTTTATTCTGGTATTTTTGTCATCTATTCTTTAAACAAAACTTATATAAAGACTTCCAAATATATATATATATATAAATATTGTTTTATTATAAGTTTGGTCATTACTAAACGTACCTTTACAAAATAATAGGATTTATATTTATTGTAGATAAAGGCAATTTCTGCTAATAATTTTGAGAGTTTTATTTTATGTTTAAAAGCGAGGTTGAATTAAGAACGAGAGACCATTTATGCTGAAGCAAAGTTTTATAGATAGAAATGGGACCCCATCGTAATCTCCAACCTCGCTGCATAAAATTGCTTAGAACGTTCGGCAGTACAAATGTTGTCGGTAATATGGAAATAAAGGTTGATGTACGATCAAGATGTGAATGCTTCCCGTGTTGAGAATAAGGAAAGAAACAACTGCCCTTCTAAGGTTTCAGTTGGACAATGAACGCTCTGACAAATTTCATAATCAAATAGCATTAGTATAATCATATCGGGACACGCACAGTGCATATTTAAGTTCATATATAATTTTTTACATAAAATTTAAAAAAAAAAAATATATTATATATATATATGTGTGTGTGTGTGTGTGTGTGTGTGTGTGTGTGTGTGCCTTCTCTAGATGGACGCCACCCACATTTACAAAAGGATCCGTTACTTTCAAGATTTGGGGTCTCTATTGTACATTACTTTCTCCAAAAAAGAAAAAACACGTCTTAAATCAGGAAAAATCTAAAGCACGTTTTTTTTTTAATATCCTCTAATTTGCATGTTTCTCTAAGTTGCTAAACTGTTCATTAATAAGAAGAGAAAATAACAAATAAATGTTTAGCAGTGAACTAAGACTACTCCACCAAATGTCGGATTTCCTATTGTGACCTGTCATTAATTTTGTAATTTAAGATTAAACTTTCATATTTTGGGGAAACTTTTTATTAGATAAGATTTAAGCGTGATTTAGAATGCAGATACTAATTGATAATTGCAGATACTAATTGATAATTGCAGATACTAAGTGATTTACGATATATCTTTTTCGATATCCAAACCAATGCCTCTTTGGCTCGTGATCACAATAGTTCACCGTGAAACTTTGCTGGAAGAGACTCGATCCTTTTATCATGATAGAAGCTGAACAAAGGCTTATTTAGTCTAGTTTAAATATGACGGTATTGCTGCTGCGAGAATCTCTTAGTAAAATCTTTGCTTTGCGGCCGCAAGCACTTTTTGTAATTTTGACAGAGATGACTATAAATAAAGCTTGGTAACCTTTCATTATTAACTATATATAAAATTGTGCCGAGTCATTATGCAATACCTCATCTTGTGCCATGCAGGCATACTGACAAATACCCAAGCTAGGAAGCCGTAAGCGCTTTCGTAATACCCGAATTTAGGGCGGAAGAAATACACTGAAAATTTCTCAATTATATCAATGACTAGTGATGAAGGATAAATTGAAATTTATTCACTAAAATAACTTAAGATACGTTTTTTTTCCGAATTATATCAAAGATGTCTTTAAAGTTCACCTTTATATTAATTTATTCTATACTAGTAAATATAGAATTCCATCGCTGTTTCTATGAATTTTTTTTAGGAAAAGCTTTAGGAAAAGCGCAGTTAGAACTAACTCATATGAAATTTTAGATATATTTTCTTTGCACATTTGCAATCCCAAATATGTTAGAGTCATGGCTGCTACGTTATTTCATGTTGCATTACGACCAGAAACAAAATGCCTTAGTGCGTAAGTTGGACATAGATAACCTTCAGATTGTTCATACAGATAAAAAGACTTACATGCCAATAACACCTCCTTAACCGTGAGGTTGTGAAATAAAGAAAAATACTAAACATTTCCCCGTACGTACATTTACAATAAATAGCTAACCAAATTATCTACAAGCAGAATTGCTGTTCACAAGATTCAGCAACGTTATATCTGCTAAATATTTGTATAGAAGACCCTATTACATACTTTCACGCCAAAGCTGGGCACTTGCGGGTTTTTTTGCGGTACTGCGGTACTGCGGTACTACCGCACTACCAAATCGGTACCGCATAACGCAGTACCGCAAAGGATCGCTGAAAGTACAGCAGTACCGCTACCGCATTTTTTGCGGTACTGCGTTATGCGGTACCGGTTTGGTAGTGCGGTAGTACCGCAGTACCGCAGTACCGCAAAAAAAACCGCAAGTGCCCAGCTTTGTTTCACGCAACACAAACAGTTTTCACGATTCGAAAGACGCTCTAAGGGTTAAGATTACTCTTCCCCTGTGATAAAAACCCACTGGGGGAATATGTTAAAATAAATAACTAAATAAACTGTAAATCCTTAAAAATATCTTGAATTTTAAAATATTTTTCTGCTCATAGACAGGTAGATAAAGAGTATGAACAAAAGTTTGGTATAATGTGGGTATTCGCAAAAAAATTTAGAAGACACACTTATATACAGGGTACTTTACCCTCCTTTTGCCTTCTAGTTGAATTTTATAAACTCTTCCCTATGGGATCACTGTTATCTATATAATATTTGTATGTTATCTATTAATTTATTTCAATGTGTGATAAGATATTTCACGTATTTGTCCACATTTAACGTGAATGAATACATATAGCATTGGTTGTATATATATTATATATATAATATATATATATATAATATACCGGGTTGCCCAGAAAAAAGTAAGCTATTGCTTTTATCAACTATTATATTTACTACTGTCAAGATTTGCTTGCTTTTATAACGATTTAAATAAATAATTTGCTTTTATATGTAGCACTCCTATACGTCTTTATAATATTTGTTTTTTAATATACTCTATTTATCTTTGTTGCAGATTTTTCAAAAATAAAACTGAAATAAAATCTTAAAAGCAATAGCTTCCTTTTTTTTCTGGGCAACCCGGTATAAAATTATACATCAAAGCTTTATACATTCAAAAAGTATATTCGTTCATATTATATAACAGCCCATTGCTGCAAAAACACCCTCACATCCACATCCACACCCATATATATATATATATATTATATATATATATATATATATATAATATATATATATATATATATATAATTATTTATATATATAATATTATATATATATATATATATGTATTATTGCAGAGGATAATATATAATCATTAAGACGTCTTTGGAGCGATTTTCTCTGGATTTCCTTTATTCACTCCTTAATTCAAGAGATGGAAGAAAAATAATTTTCAACCACGAACTAATGAGGACAAATATAGACGAACAAGGTAATAAACCTGAGCCATAAAATAGAAAACCTATACCCGAAAAATCAAGAAAAAATTAAAACACTAAAAAAAAGAAAAAAAAAATTCTCTACCCCAGACTCGATCCGAACGAAGCTCAATCCATTACAAAATCTTTAGGGAATATATATTTATACGTGTGTATATTTATATTTAGCCTTTGATGATTATTATCAAAAGATCTAAAATCGCCTGGTCTGGATGGCTATTGTGTAAGGTTTGCGCGGAGGTATGGATTTAAGCCTCTCTGGTTCGGAGTACGAGCGAGTCGTGGGAACAAAAGAGACGGCTTCGGGCATCGTTCGGGCATCGTTCGGCCGACAAGTGAAAAATAACCGACCATTCGAACCGAGCTTCGAAAAGGCTCGAAGAACCACCAAAGGCTGCCGAAAACGACGCCTCAAAGAACCGATGCCTTCTCGTAGGATGCAGCAGGATGTTAGGATGGAAAGGTGAGAGAATGTTCCGCTTTTAGGATGTAAAGCTGGGATGATGTTCTAATTTTAGGATGTAAAGGCGCAAAAAGGTTTTCGTTTTCGGATGTAGAAGTGTGACGGTGTTCATTGAAAAAGCCAATAAACAACGATACTGAAGATGTTCCAGTTCGGGAACGTCACTATATAATGTTTGACGAATGCGTAAACGTAACGGAAATGAATTTATGTTTCATGCTGCGGCGTCACGCGAACGCGAAACTATGAATTACAAATTTAATGCCACAATACAAGAACTTTACAGTTTGATCCTTTAAAAGGTAATAGTAAAATCCAGAAGATTCACAACGGGAAAAGGGATAGATTCATCTCTAATATTAGTAAATAAAGTCTCTGTATAAACCCAAATTTCAAGATGGAACTTTTTTACTTTAATGTAAAAATTAAAAATTAAAAAAAAAAATATTAAATAAATAAAATGCTAAAAAAGGCTTCCTTTACGAAACGTGCAACACGCAAATGTTTCTGAGAAAGTTTTTATTTGGATTACATATATGCATGTCTTAATTAGCTGAATATATTCACGCAGCAACTGCAAAATATAGGATAACTGTCTGAGTACTTTAATATACGAGTATATACAGTGTATATATATATATATATATATATAATATAATATCTATATATAATATAATATATATATATTATATAAACAGGATCATTAAAAACAAAGAGAAACTATAAATAACAGAAAGAGATAAAACCTGGCTACTAAGAGAGAGAGAGAGAGAGAGAGAGAGAGAGAGAGAGAGAGAGAGAGAGAGAGAGAGGGTATATGGTACCTCAGGGTACATAGAAACAGACTATACGGTACAGAGAGATTTAATAGCTGAACAGAATGAAATATGTTCCCCTAAATGAATATTTTATCGTTGCTGATGTTTATAAATTGCATACGATAAAAAAGGGGATAAGAGCATGGATGATGATAAACTGGAAGACCGCAACAAATAAACGGGAAAGAAAGATATTTCGTCGCCATGGCAACCAAGGAGTGTTGAAGGTACCTCGGGTAACGACAGATTTCTCTTGTTTATCCGTGAACGCTGTCAGTCTTCGATCGAAATGTAAAGAACCAATGAGCGACGCTCACTGGTTTCACTTACCACTGTACAAATATGGTACGTGTGCTGACGTTTATAGAGTATTAGAGAAAAATTAAAATAGTTACCCTTTAAATATTGTAAATTAAAGTAAATTTACATTCCTTTTATAATAAATAATTCTAATATTGTAAAATTATAATAAATAATTAAATACAGTATTTGTTGATGATAATATTTGTTATAAACTCAAAGATGAATAATATTACACTGCTAAAACATTGAAAGAGGAGATAGTTATTTATTAAGTAAGTAAAGAGTTATTTGTTTTGTGAATGAGGTTATAATCTCTTTTTTTTTTATCTTTCTCTCTCTTTCTCCCTATATGCTGCATATATGGAACATCATATATAAACAAGGGCGATTTTACGTAATTTCAAAGCTGTCGCCACCATGATCCGCACCCAGCATCACTTCAGTAGAAGGCATGGCACTACCACCGCGCATCGACAAAGTAAAATTTAATACAACCTAGTGGACATTTCAACACCAGAGATTTGAATAAAATGTTTTTCCCTCGATCGCAGGGGGGTTAGTGCGGAGAACATCTCTGAACACGAAAGCGTTATGTGTTCTTTGGGTGTTGAAATAATACCAGGTTGTACTAACTTTTCCTTTGTCGTATCGTGGTGGTAACACCCTAGCTTTCAACTAAGAGGTGCTGGAGTTGGGTCCTGGTAGGGTCACTTTTGCAATATATATATATACGCACCTCGATGATGTAGTGGTTAACGTCGCTGACTACAAATCCATCGGCCCGGTGACGGCAGGTGGCGCGCAGCAAAACCAAGCTGTTCATCCTTTCACAAAATAAAAAAAATTGGTTGGTAGATAAATGGGTACCCTGGGTAGCCTAGTGGTTAAGACGCTGGACTGCTGGTGGGGCGTGATTCGGATTCCACGTCAAACTGTAGTCTAAGGTGGAGTGACAAGCTTGACCTTCGTCAGAATGAACAACTCGGGCGGAAGCAAAACCAAGGTTAACCAAGGTTCTACAGTGTAAATTGTGTATATATATATATTATATATTATATATATGATGAATAAAACCACGAAGGAAAGGAAACACAAAATGGTGCTCAAGCGCTTTCGTCTAATGACATCCTCAGTGTTCCTGAGGATGTCATTAGACGAAAGCGCTTGAGCACCATTTTGTGTTTCCTTTCCTTCGTGGTTTTATTCATCATAAATATTTTTCACGTGTTACCTTCGTGAAATAATTTTCATATATATATATATATATATAATATATATATATATATATATATATATATAATATATATGTTAAACACAGATCGTGCATGGAACAAGGAACTCTTCTGGGAAAATTAAATCCACTATAGTCCGAATAAGTAATGGTAAATGACAAATACCATAGTTTTTCTTTTTCATGATGCAAGCCCGACGTGGGCAACGGGTCTCTCGCAAAGAGGTCCCATAAATATAGCTTCCCGTTGCCCACGTCGGGCTTGCATCATGAAAAAGAAAAACTATGGTATTTGTCATTTACCATTACTTATTCGGACTATAGTGGATTTAATTTCCCAGAAGAGTTCCTTGTTCCATGCACGGTCTGTGTTTAACATATAAGTTTCTCAGGGGACCATTCTGAGTTTGTGTATATATATATATACAACACACACACGAGGTTTGTTCAAAAAGTATTCGGACTGATGCGATTATAGACAGAATATGGTATTTACAGGGTTTGGGGCTTAATCTCCCTCAAAGTACCCTTTCAGGGTTTGTTTGAGCTTCGGAAACAAAAAAAAAAGTCGCATGGAAGCAAATCCGGCGAATATGGAGGCTGCTGTACTTGGGGCGGGAGGGGGTAGAGTTTTTGGCCAAAAATTGCTGGACAAGTTGCGACAAGTGAGATGGCACGTTATCGTGATGAAGCATCCAGTCTCCTGACTCCCACTTGAAAATTCAATATTCGCCGGATTTGGCTCCATACGACTTTTTTTCTGTTTCCGAAGCTCAAACAAACCCTGAAAGGACACCGATTCGATGATGTTGAAACCATTAAAAGAAATTCGATGGAGTAGCTTTCGAAATGCTTTCGAAAAATGTTTTCAACAGTGGCAGGATCGTTGTGTGTGTGTGTGTGTGTGGCTTCAGAAGGAGCGTACTTTGAGGGAGATTAAGCCTCAAACTCTGTAAGTAACATATTCTGTCTATAATAGCATCAGTCCGGATACCTTTTGAACAAAACTAGTAATATATATCTATATATATATATATATATATATATATATATATAATATATTATATATATAATATAATATATATATATATATATAATATATATATATATATATCCACGTTTTATCCTTAACATGTGCATAATATATGTATTTACATAAATATTGTGTGTAATCTGTGTGGTTGTATATGTTTACACACGGTATACTTGAATATGTTATCATCCCTCTAAGATGATTTATTGTGGCAGACATCATAATTTTGTTTCAGGATGACTTGCGCTTTTGTCTCCATGGCAACGGGCGGTATCATGCAGACTCGTCACCCTCAGACTTTTTATTCAGGTCCAATTTTTCCAGCTCCGAAATTGTTACGCCGTATACCATATATATATATATATATATATATAATATATATATATATATATATATATATATATATATAAAGAGAGAGAAGAGAGAGAGAATAACCTGCATGAACACGCGGAGTTTTTGGATTAATCAAAAATCGCGACTCCTACTCAGCAGGTCCCGGGTTCGAATACTGGTGGGGACATTTTATATATATATATTATATGTTATAAGGGCGAGTAAAATGTTAGACATTCAATGACGTGGAATGAGAGAAAAGGTTCTGAAAAGTAAATTAAATGTCACAGAATTAATGCTTATTACGTGACCAAACGGTTACTGCACGCACAAATCGGTTTCGGAATTCTTCTTCTTCGTCATCTTTAGTTTCGCAAAATCACCCTTAAAAAATGACCGCCTCCTTCAAAGGATGAATGGGGTTAAAGTAGTTAATTGGCATTCACTTACAGGGTTGAAAATTTGTTTTTCAAAAGACACGTTCGAGTACATCATTTTTTAACCAAAATATGAGCAAATTCTTACTCATTTCATTGAAATCAAAGAATATATTTTTGAAAAGGCGCTAATTATACTACACACCCACTTATTGTATGGCATTAAAATATGCAGGGGTTAACGGAATAATAATAATAATATTAATAATAATAATGATGATGATGATGATGAGTGGGGTTGGTTGACATCCTTCGCAACGGCAAAGTGATGGAGTGGATTTATATAATACTGCTTTCCGTTGGAGCCAAACCACGGGTCAGTACATCATCTGAACGCGAAGGACGGTCACCCATCCAACTATCAGATCAGACCCAACGCCGCTTAACCTCGCTGATCTAATGGGAAGCGGTGTTGCAACGTTGCCACAACTTATCCTACAGGGTAGTGAAAAAAATTACGCAAAAAATCCTTCGCTAGTCTTTCACTTTTTTTCATAATTAAAATAAAAAGTGTCCTAAAAGTAACCATTTGATACAAATTCATTTTTACTCTTAGTAACCATAAAGTTAAATAAATTAAGACGTTTTATCTCATTCATTTCGCGGAAAACAATCATTCCGCATCATAAGCTATACAAGGTGTCTCAAAAAGTCAGAATCATAGGAAATATTTTTAATGTCTATATATACTGTATATGTTTAGCCATTAAAAATATTCCTATAATTAGACTTTTGAAACACCCTGTACAACACTTCTTATATCGATTTCTTACACAAACCAAATTATATGTATGATAATACAAATTTTAAGAAATACTCAGTCTTTCATCGGAGCAAAGCCGTAGAGGATGTAACACCCGAAAATATTTGTAGGTTTCACCACTAATTATTTCGCGAGTCACGAAGGAAGTACTTCATCAACTTCTAGAAGTACCATTGTACTAGAGCAGTGTTTCTCAAACGGTGAGTCGCGACCCCCCCGGGGTATTGCAATTTACCTCTGTAGTAGTGATTTGTGCGCAAGAAAACAAAAACAACCCCGCTTCGTGAGTTTGTTTACCCATGTAGGGATGATAAAGGCTCGCGCCAACCTAAGACCCTGACACGGGGGTCGTGGGGCAAATCCGGCTGAGAAACACGTATTAGAGTGTCCATAAATAGGACAGATAAGCTGTTAGATATAGTCTTGTATGCTCGGAGGAAATAAATTTGCGGCGTTATCATAACTGAAGACTATATATAAAATGGCTTTATATATATATATAATGTCGGGATAATGCTTTTGGCTGCGTATTCGATCGGATGTACACAATGTAACTCAGTTTATATAGGTCAAACGGGAAAAACGTTAGATATCAGGGTAAAAGAGCATAAATATGCATGTAGAACAGCAAATAATTCTAATGCATTGTTTAACCATATGTGCGGATGTAATCATAGTATAAAGCGGGAGAGTCCTAAAGTTCTCGTTAAAAACAAAGATATAATTGTAAAGAATATTCCAGAATATCCTTTCAACCATTTTAAAAATAATTTCAATAACAGTTCGGGAATATAAAAATTGACAAAATCTTGTTAAAATGTCTTTTGCCTTTAATCAGTGCTTGTTAACCTTGTGGTAATTTCTTTCTTTTTATTTTGTTTTAATGTACATAGGTATATATATATATATATATATAAAAGTTTATATATATATTTTGGTTATCTTGCCTTATCCCTTCATTCACCGACGAGGTGTATTGCTGAATGCACGAAAGAACGTGGAATAATTTTTTCTTTTTCCTTGTGGGTTTGCATTATATATAATATATATATATATTAGCTGGTGCAATAATAAAGCTAATAAAGTAATTGATTTTATATTGCACACTTTTTAAAAGAGATTTATTTATCTTTTATAGCCACTTTCTGAAAGTATGAATATAAGTTTTCGTCATCACACATGTATATAAATAATGCCAATTTAATCTACCATATTTCCAGGCGTATAACGCGCACTTTTTTTCCCCCAAAATACTCCAAAAATCACCCTGCGTTAAAATTAACTCGTTAAAATTGTACATGTGAAGCGAGGTAGGAGGTATATTTTTTCCTAAATTTTTATTTTCCTAAATTTTCTCTTCAAAATAATTTTCTCTTCAAAATTAGGGTGCGCGTTATATGCCGGGAAATACGGTAGGGTTACTTACTCGTATTCTCTCAAAACTACAAACATTTGAAGGGAGCGTTTATAATTCCCGAGTTTTTAAAAGCCTAATATATGAGTTTGCATCATAACGTTACTTATCCGAGCACCCTTTTCGGCAGATGGTTAATTAATAGGAATATTAAAATAAACTACGGTTTGATAATTAAAAGAATATCATTTGAAGCGAACATAGCTAAAACAATTGCTTATAAAGTTATCGAAAGTGGAATGAGCTTCATACGGAGTTGTCTAGACTAGAGAGCAGTTCGGTGTAAATATTTTTAAAAGTAAAGGACGTACAGTATGCTGAAAGCGGGAACGTTTTTTTGTTTTTTAGCTGTTTAGTTAAAGGAGGGTAAGATCGGGGTTTTAGATTACATCAGAGACTAGCCAGTGTTTTATAAGAAGTAAATGTAGTAGGAGGCGCTGGCCGGGTCTGCATTCAGACTGAATGATGATGGTAGTTTCTCTCGAAAAGCTTCACGGTTTTTAGCGTTTTATCTATTTTAACTTTTGGAGATTTTATGTTATATATATATATATATATATATTATTCGAATTTTAACATCGAAAATTTTTAGCTCTTGAGATATGGAAGAAATGAGGAACTTAAACAGACAGCATACGATGCTCCAGGTGGAAAGGAAATTCAGAGAAGCACGAAAGCAAAAGATTTAGGGGTAATAATGACCGATGGTGCAAAATTTGAAACACAGAATCGAATAGCGATAAACAAAGCAAAAAGAGTTACGGAACAGCACCGAGAACCTTCAAAAGAAGGGATGAGAATATAATGATTCCCCTGCTGAAAACACTGAGCATACCAAAACTTGAATACTGCTTAGTTTTGACGTCCCCATATAAAAGAAGAAATTAATAAACTAGAAGAAATTCAAAGACATTTCATAACCAAGAATGATGTGGCTGCAAAGAACTCAACTACTGGGAAAGACTACGTAAATTAAATCTGTATTCACTGGAAAGAAGAAGAGAGAGAGATACACCATATTTACATATGGGAAATGATCGAAAACATGGTACCAAACTTCAAACTGAATCCAGTAACCATCTAAACAATACTGGAAAATAAGAAAGGAAGAATGTGTAGTGTTCCCAGACTAAAGGCTCGACAAGGGATACCCTCAACACTGAGGGAAAATAGCTTGGGAGTCAAGGGACCGAGATTTTTTAACCAGCTTCCGAAAGACCTCAAAAACATTACGGGTGTCAAATGTGAAATTTTCGAAAGAAGACTAGATACGTCGCTGAGGACGGTCCCCGATGAACCGGGTGTGCCTGGCTGTATGCGATGTAGATCGCAAGAGAGCAACTAGCTTCAACATCAGGCCAGGACTAGAGGTGGGGCTTGACCTTCGTATGAAGTGAGTGAGACCATCGCACGGAACTTCTACCAGGTTACCAGGTATATAATTAT
The DNA here is from genome assembly GCA_023014485.1 of Bathynomus jamesi. Classification (NCBI taxonomy): domain Eukaryota; kingdom Metazoa; phylum Arthropoda; class Malacostraca; order Isopoda; family Cirolanidae; genus Bathynomus; species Bathynomus jamesi. Next base: position 40,203 of record JAJOZX010008788.1, read on the forward strand.
ATTATAACCAAGGAAAAGTCATCAATTCCCTGGAAAACGCTGAAGTCTGATTTTTACCATTAATTTTTAGTTGACACCATACCTTTTCCTGGAAGAACGGAGTTGACTCTGTTAATTCCAGAATAATACTACCAGAAATTAGTGAGATAAGAGGGGACAATATCACTTTGCCTTAGATAAAATTAACTCTCCACTCCGTCCTAACGTGAGGAACCAAATGAGAAACCTACATTTTGTGGAGGATTGTAATTTTTTCCACTTATAAGACTTAATACCTTTGAATCATACCAGGTATCATTGCTTAACATAGTAAGAATGAGTGAGTTTGAGAAACTTACCGTACTCATCAAACCTACTGACAAATTACCAAACTTTTCCACAGAAATTATTAGCTAACTATTGTTGGAAAGAGGAGGAGCAACAAGCTTCACCTTCGTGAAATGAGAAATAACTGCACGGAACATGTGAAAGGAAATACCCAAGATAAAACCGCAGATTAACTAATAATAATCAGAACTAACACTTTCATATAAATTAATTTGGTAAGCCACACCTGTTGCTAAAGTCTTTTTTAAAGAACTGTCAGATTATCTGCAATGAATCCTAAGTTATTAGAACAAGCATTGTACAATTATTACAAATTTAATTTTGATGTCGATTAAAGATTAACCGCTTCTTGAAATGTCTCTGGGAACTTCTGGTTGGGTTAGGGACCATCGTCCTATCTGGTGTCTCATCTCTTTTAACGTCCGAGAATGTTATTTGTTTTATCTCATTTTTACACGGTTGCTGTGTTTTTATATAATATATATATATATATATATATATATATATATATATATATATATATATATATATTATATAATCTATCAGAGACGACGCTAGGCTCTTGTGGATACTCAGGCTCAAACCTTTAAAGCATATATATATAAATATATATATATATATAATAATATATATATACATATATATATATATATATATATACTGTATAATTTGATACTTGCTTCACTGTGATATGTATTATGTATGATAATTAGAATATTTTTGACTGGCATAAATTTAGGAAATAAAACATCGCCTTACCTTATTTTTATACATGAACTCCAGTCTATTAATTAGGCTATTAATTAGTCCTTTCACCAAATTTTTCCTTGAAGTAAATTAATTTTTAAATGTTAAGTAACTGGACAATTATTTTCCACCCAACCCACCTTATAAAGTATATATGCATATATTCAAAACAAGATTAAGTTTGAAAAAAAGAGATTTGGCAATTGAGCGCAGCATTTTGGACATTTGACACAGCAGCAAGTCGTCAGGCAGAAACGAATTTGCCTGACTTCGAACATTAAAAACTTGGTTATTCGTTGTTTACAAAGTAATAAATCAATTAAAATACTAATTAACTTTACGTATAGTGAATATCCAAATGACTTTATAACATTATAAATAAATCATAAGATTAACATCATAACATGTTTCTCAGGCGTCTCTCTCCCCGCCCTCACTGGGGAAATGGGGTTTAGATGATAGATGGATGGATGGATGGAAATTTTTAGCCTGACAACTTGACAAGAGATGGGATTGTGTATTGTTAGTTTTTTATGTTAGCTTTTTTAAGTCCCTAGCAGGAGAAATAACAGGTCAGGCTGAGCCTGACCTGCCTGACCCCCTCCGTCGCCACTTCTTCTTTGTCGGCAGCATTTTCCCACGCCTAAGTGGGGTCGCTGTTCCTAATCCGCCTTCGCCACTCATCTCTGTCTAACGCCACATCTGCCGCCAGATTTCGCTCCCTCACATCACCCTCAACACATTCTCTCCATCTCATCCTCGGCCTTCCCCTTCTCCTTCCAGGTTGTTCCATCTCCATAACTCGTCGCCCAACATATTCCTTCTCTCTCCGCAGGACATGTTCAAACCATCTACGCCTTGTTGAGCTTTCTTTGACACCTCTATTACTTTCGTCGTTCCACGAATAAATTGATTTCTAATTTTATCTCTTCTCTTAACCCCCACACATCCATCTCAACATCCTCATTTCTGCTACATCCATTCTTTTCCCCAGATTCTTCCTCATAGGCCACGTTTCCGCACCATACAACATTGCAGGCCTCACTACCGCCTTGAATACCTTCCCTTTCAATTTCATTGATATTCTTTTATCACACAGTACCTCAGATACCTTCCTCCAATTATTCCATCCTGATTGTACTTTATTATTCACTTCCCTTGCCAGCTCTCCACCATCCTCTACCCACGATCCCAAATATTTAAAACTTTTCACCTTCTTCACCACCTCATCTTGGAGTCGCACCTCATCTCTCTGCCCCTGTCCCGCATTATACTTCATGTACTCTGTCTTCGCCCTACTAATCTTCAAACCTCGGTTTTCCAGCGCTGCCCTCCACCTTTCCAGCTTCCTCTCCACCTCCTCTCTGCTCTCTGCATACAAAACCACATCGTCGGCAAAGAGCATATACCATGGCGCCTGCTCCCTCACCTCCTCCGTCATTACCTCCATAACAATGTCGAAGATGTATGGGCTCAGGGCCGATCCCTGATGGACACCAACTTTCACTTTGAAACCTTCCGTCAATCCTGCGCTACATCGTATTTGAGTACGTGACCCCTCGTACATATCCTGCACCAACCTCACATACTTCTCCGGCACTAATTTTTCCCTTAAACACCTCCACACCTCTTGCCTCGGTACTCTGTCATACGCCTTCTCTAGATCTATGAACACTATATGCAACTCCCTCTGCCCCTCTCTATATCTTTCTATCAACTGTCTAAGTGCAAAAATGGCATCCGTTGTCCCTCTTCTCGGCATGAAGCCAAACTGCTCTTCCGCTATGCTCGTTTCTTCCCTCAACCTGCTCTCCATAATCCGTTCCCAGACCTTCATTGTGTGCGACATCAGTTTAATCCCTCGATAATTTGTATATTCCTGAACATCTCCCTTCCCTTTAAATATTGGGACCAGTATGTTTTTCTTTCACTCTTTTGGCACTCCCTCCTGGCCATATATCTTACGCATCAAATCGCTAAGGATGTCTACTCCTTCTACCGCCAAACTTTTCCAAACTTCCACTGGTATCTCATCAGGCCCTGTAGCTTTCCCATTTTCATTGTGTCCAATGATCTCTCCACCTCTTCTCTTCCCACACACATAACCATTCCTTCGTTTGGTAACCCTTCTTCCCTTATCGATCTAAAATTTTCCTCATTCAACAACCTTTCAAAATAAACCTTCCACAGTGCCTTAATATCCTACATATTAGAGATCACTCCACCATGCTCATCCTTTATTTGCCTTATATGTGTAATATCCTTAGTTACTTTATCTCTTGCCTTTGCTATTTTAAATACCTTCTTTTGCCCTTCTCTTGTTTCAAGTTCTTCATATACATCTCTGTATGCTTCGCTTCTGGCCTTTGCAACTGCAGTCTTAGCTTCTTTCTTCGCTCTCCTATACCTCTCTTTGTCTTGGTTTTCCCCTGTGTTGACCCATGTCTTCCACGCTTTTTTCTTCTCTCTCACTTTATCCTGCACTTCTTCACTCCACCACCAAGTTTCTTTATCTTTCTGACGGTTCCCAGATGACACTCCCAGCACCTCTCTTCCTTCTTTCCTTATTACCTTAGCATTTTCCTGCCACCAGTCATCAACGTCGTCCAATCCCTGTGTTCTTAATTCCCTCATTACCCTCTCTCTAAAGGCCTCCTTGTATTCTTGTTGCTTCAATTTTCACCATCTGATTTTAGGTACAATATTGGGCCTACCTCTTCTAGTTCCATTTACCCTTAGGTCCATTACCACAATACAATGTTGTGGTGTTACTTCTTCACCCCGGGAGCACCTTACAATTCACAACTTCTTTCATCTTAGATCTTGAATACAGCATATAGTCAATCTGGGATTCACGTCGGCCATTCTTATACGTAATCAGATGTTCCCGTCTCTTTTCGAAGAATGTATTTGCAATTGCCATGTCATATGCTATTGCAAAATCAATTATTCTTTCCTCATCTTGGTTCCGTCTACCCACGTCCACCATGCACTCTACCTACTCCATCGTTGCCAGTCCTAACATGGCCATTGAAGTCTCCTCCGATCACTACACGCTCATGGTCAGGCATAACAAGCATTTCCTGGTCAACCCCGCTCCAAAAATCCTCCTTTTCCTGCTCATCACATCCCCCCTGCGGTATATACACACTCAGTATATTTACCACACCTCCGTCGCATTCAATTTTCACCTTAATCATTCTATCATTCACTCATTTGACCTCTAGTACATTCTCCTTAACTTCTTTCGAGAGAATAATCCCTACACCATTCCTTCCCTGCTCTGATGTGCTACTACAGTATAATAAAATTTATAGCCAGCACCAATCTCCCTGGCTTTATTCCCTCTCCATCTAGTCTCCTGAATACACAACACCTGCATCCTCCGCCTCTCCATCAGATCAACCACCTCCCTTGCGCGTCCCGTCATACTACCAACATTCAGCGTTCCAAATCTCACTCCCGTCTCCCACTGAACTCCCTTCTTTAACTGTACCCGCTCACGATACAGTAGCCCTTGTTCATTTTCCGCAGAGTTAGGGCGATATGTCTGCGCGTCGCCTCCAGGGTACGCCCTAGCTCTATTTGCTCTATCTTCATCGGCTGTCATTCCATAAAGTTTTGGCAAAGGTTTTACGGCCGGATGCCCTTCCTGACGCCAACCCTCCCCATTTATTTGGGCTTGGGACCGGCATGAGTACCCCGATTTGGGGCAGCCATTGGCTGGGTTATATATATATATATATATATATATATATATATATATATATATATATATATATTCAGAATGGTCCCCTGAGAAACATATGTTAAACACAGACCGTGCATGGAACAAGAAACTCTTCTGGGAAATTACATCCACTATAGTTCGAATAAGTAATGATAAATGACTATAGTATTTGTCATTTATCATTATTTATTCGAACTATAGTGGATGTAATTTCCCAGAAGAGTTCCTTGTTCCATGCACGGTCTGTGTTTAATGTAGCGAGTGGCGTTCCTCAGAGTTCCGTCTTGCTTTTTTTATATATATTAACGATTTAGATGTCGGCCTAGTCATTACAGTTTCAAAGTTTGCGGATGACACGAAGCTGGGGGCGATTAATGACGAAGATAGAGGTAAAATCCAGGAAGATCTGAATAAAATCGTTGATTGGTCAGTCACATGGCAAATGAGATTTAACGTCGATAAGTGCAAAATTTTACATATAGGTTCGCGTAACGGCAATTTTGCGTATAATATGTCAGGGAAAGAGTTAACAAGCGTAGAGCAGGAAAAAGATTTAGGAGTTATAGTCACTGGTGACTTAAAAGTAGCGAAACAAAGTACAGCAGCGGTCAATAAAGCGAACAAAGTGTTAGGTTTTATAGCTCGGAATTTTGAGTACAAATCGCGCGATATTATAGTTCCTCTTTATAAATCATTAGTTAGACCAAATTTCTAGTACGCGATCCAATTTTGGAATCCGCATATGCGCAAAGATATAGACAAAATCGAAAGAGTTCAAAGACGAGCAACTAAGATGATTCCGTCGCTTAGGTCAAAGTCGTACGAGGATAGGCTTAAGGAGTTAAAATTGACTACACTCGAGACTAGGAGGCTAAGGGGTGATCTAATCCAGGTTTTCAAAATTATGAATGGGTTCGATAACGTAGATAGAGATAGCATTTTCGAAATATCTCAATATAATAGGACTAGAAATAACGGGTGTAAGTTGACAAGTAGAAGGTTCGAGACAGCAGTTGCCAAAAACTTTTTTATGCATAGAATAGCTGGAATAGTTTGCCGGTAGAAGTAATTAGTAGCACGTTATAAACATGTTTAAAAATCGATTAGACGCATTTGTTGATAGATTGGATATAGTTTAAGATAGTAAAATTAAGGCTTTGTGGTTCGGAACCCAGTAAAATTGTAGGTCCCCTCCGCCACCACGGAGGACATGCACCATACACAATTACGAACACAGTTAGGTAGACCCAGCCATGAGTGGATCCTAGGGTCTTTGTTGGTCTGAAACATTATATAACTATATATATATATATATATATATATATATATATATATATATATACAGGGTGTGGCATATGTCTAGAGATATAGGAATAAATTAACATTTACGGTTTAATTGTTCAAATATTTTTTAGAAGAGGGGACTATGAACCGGAGTTTAAATGTTCACGAGCGAGTTGAATTAATTTTCCTATATGCAAGGCCTGAAAATACCTTTCGGTCAACAGCAAATGACTTCAATAGAAAATATCCAAGTAGACATCCAATTACGCATGGAACAGTCGGGAAGTTAGTACAACGTTTTAGAGAAAATGGCAGTGTTTGTGATCGTCCGAAAACCAGTTGCACTTTATAGGGATGAAATTTGTTTTGCTTCAGAATTCGTCCAGTGGACCAAATACTAACACCAGTTTCATGACTTAACTTACGTAAGGACTTCTTTGGACTGTTGGACCACCATTTGCGATGTGTCAGCATCAGTTGCAGTTTTGGGGCGTCGTTTTCGGACGATCACAAACACTGCCATTTTCTCTAAAACGTTGTACTAACTTCCCGACTGTTCCACGCGTAATTGGATGTCTACCTGAATATTTTCTATTGAAGTCATCTGCTGTTGACCGAAAGGTATTTTCAGGCCTTGCATATATATGAAAATTAATTCAACTCGCTCGTGAACACTTAAACTCCGGTTGTTCATATTCTCCTCCATCTGAAAATAAAAAATTAAAACATAAATGTTAATTTATTTCTATGTCTCCAGATATATGCCACACCCTGTATATATATATATATATATATATATATATATATATATATATATATATATATATATATATATATATATATATATATATATATATATATATGTGGAGCGGAGTGATTTTTGCGGTAGAAACCTCGGTCAAATAATTAATAATAAAACTAGTCCGTAGGCAAACATTTAATATTTAAAGCTTTCGACATTTTCTAATAACATATCGATTGCTCATAAAATCAAAGATATAGGCCTATACAATAGAATTAAAAACCAAATATAAAGTTAAAATAATTTTAAATATTAACAAGTCCGTAAACGCTACAAACTAAAAATTAAAAATTTTTTTTAATACAATTAAAAGTTATAAGTTAAAGTAATACAATTAAAAACCAATAAATATTGTAAATAAAACCTATAAAAATGGCTTACCTTTGCGAGGATAGACAGTAAATATAAGTAAATAACATTTTAAAATAATTTTAGGTTGGTATCGATGAAAGGTGAACATTTTGGACAAATTAAAATATAAAAAGTTAAAATACTAAATCTTAAAATTTATAAAAATCTGAATAAAAATAAGTCAGGAGCGAGTTACTTAATCACTTGTAGCGAAGAATCAAGAATAGAAATGATAAATATAGTTTGCTGAAGGGCGTGTTAATTTGGTTGGTTGGTATAACTTTTTACTAAACGATATTGAGATTATGGAATCGGGTATGATGATTTATACCCAATTTATGTTTGAAAATGAGTATTGTTTTTAAGATGGTGTATTTATTTGGTACGTGTTTGCTATTATTGAAAAGTTATTAGATCTAATTGGGTGGTCAAACTGATGGGAGTGGGAACGTATACGTGATTGGGAGGGGTTCGTAAGTCTTTTGTTAGTGCGACTACTGACTGATAACCCCCCCTTGATATGTCTGTGATTAAGTAACTTGTACCTGATTTATTTCTCTTAACATTTTATATTTTAATGTTTTATATTTTAATTTGTCTATAATGTTCTCCCCCCCCCCCCAAATTATTTTACGGTCATTTACTTATATTTACTGTCTATCCTCGCGAAGGTAAGCCATTTTTATAGGTTTCATTTACAATATTTATTGTTTTTTTTAATTGTATTACTTTAACTTGTAACTTTTAATTGTATTTAAAAATGTTTTTAATTTTTAGTTTGTAGCGTTTACGACTTGTCAATATTTAAAATTAGTTTAACGTCATATTTGGTTTTTAATTCTATATATATATATTCCTGGTTTTAGTAGACAAGATGACATTAGAAAATGTCGAAAGCTTTAAATATTAAGTGCTTGCCTACGGACTAGTAGTCTTGTTCCTTATATATATATATATATATATATATATATATATATAAATATATAAGTATTTTAAACGTATAATTAGAGACGAAATTACTTACTACCTACAAGAAAATAATTTATTCAATCCGAACCAACATGGCTTCAGGACTGGAAGATAAGACCACCAAGAGAAAATAGTGGAAATATTGTATCGAGGTCAAAATATAGATGCAATGCACACCAATTTTGCTAAAGCCTTCGGTAAATGTGGTCATGGAATTATAGTACACAAATTTATGGGTGCTACTGTAGTATGCGGTCTACCTGCGATTCGGCGGTCTACCTTTTAATTATAGCTTCTTATCTTCTTATTATTTTATTATTAGGTTAATTGTACGCCCTTGACGATTGGTTAGGTTAAGTCGTGATATTTTCGTTAAAACTAACGAAAATATCACGACTTAACCTAACCAATCATCAAGGGCGTACTGTAGTATGCGGTCTACCGTTAAGTATGCGGTAGTAGTATTTTTAACTTCTTTAATAATTCCTTAATTGTGTAAATTAAATTATAATTCCTTTCAGTTCATTTTCAATTCCTTTTAAATATTTTGAACGGTAGACCGCATACTACAGTAGAAACTTAACGGTAGACCGCATACTACAGTAGAAACTTAATGGTAGACCGCATACTACAGTAGAAACTTAATGGTAGACCGCATACTACAGTAGCACCAATTTATGAATACGAGAGGATCACCTGAAGATCAGGGCCCCCAGCCTTCTTTAGTTAGGTTTATAAGGTTAACTAACGAAAATATCACGACCTAACCTAACCAATCGTCAAGGGCGTACCAGTTGACCTAACGATTGGTTAGGTTAGGTCGTGATAGTTTCATTAGTTAACCTTATAAGGCTAACTAAAGAAGGCTGGGGACCCTGATCTTCAGGTGATCCAGTTTGGACGACAGATATTTAATTTTCTGACCAAAGGAACGCAAAGTTTGGTAGTAAATGGAGTCAAATCTGAAGTTTCAGAAGTCGTTAGCTCTGTCCCACAAGGTACAGTACTAGCGACCTTGCTGTTTATCAAAATCATTGCGGACGTAGGTGCGGATATTAATGAGTGTCGTATCGCGTTTCGCGGATGACACAAAGATATACAAGGAAATATCAAATGAGGGTGACAGAAAAATTACAAAATGACATTGAAACATTAATCAAGTAGCCGGAAGACGATAATATGAAGTCCAACGAAGAAAAATTCCAGTTTCTAGGATATGGTAACAAAAGGGAACTAGAAAATAAGGGATGCAAAACACTACAAGACAGATAACACCAGACCCACAAGTCAGGGATCTTAGAATAATAATATCATTGAATGCAGAATTCAGAGAACATTACAACATTAAAATTACAACATCTAAAAAACTAATAGTAATTATCTAGAAGATCTTCGATAGCAGAAACGCCAAGATCATACTAAAATTATAGAAGAATTTAGTACTGCCTGTAATTGAATATTGCTCAGTACCCACACGCCCATACAGAAAACTAGACATTGCAAACGTAGAAGCCGTACAAAGGACTATTACGTCTAAGATAGATGAAACAAAAGATGAAGACTAATACTCTCGACTACAAACCCTTAAACTCGGAAGAAGACGTGAGCGCGGTACGCAATAATATATATACATATGGAAAATACTCGAGAGGTGTGTCCCAGGCTTTAGAAATGAAATAAAAACACATTGGAATGAGAGAAGAAGTAGATTCTGTACCCTGTGCCACTCAGCTGTGGTGGGACAGGGAGCCATTAAAACGAAGGTAGAAAATACCGTCAGAATTACGTGACCCAAGAGACTCTAACATGCTACCGAAAGAACTGAGAAACCTTCATCAAACCAACCAAAATAATTTGAAGAACCAACTGAACAAATTCTCGCGCAAAGTCCCTGACTAGCCTTGCGTAGCTTGCTACGAGGACAGGAGGAGAATGGACACCAATTCTTTCCTCCACTAAATCTCGCGAATGAGGTGGGATGCTGCAAGATGTTCGACCGCGGGTCGATCCTGAACCGTCGTTCGAAGACACGAAGATGTATATTTCTTTATACCATAAACTTTAATTAAAAATTTAAACACTTTTAATACAATTTGGTGATGTTATCCCTCCAATACATCGTTTTTAACATGTTTTTTTAAACTATTTTCATAAGATAGTGTAATAAAACTTACCCTTTAATACGTACACCTTGCGCACCTTATCTACTTTAAAATCATTATAGAATAATCTTAAAATCAACATTGAACTAACACTCAATTGAGTAATTCATCTGTAGATAAGTTTTTTTCAGCTTTATATCGAACAAACAAGCAGTTCAATCCTAGCAAAGCTGGGCACTTGCGTTTTTTTTTGCGGTACTGCGGTACTGCGGTACTACCGCACTACCAAACCGGTACCGCATAACGCAGTACCGCAAAGGATCGCTGAAAGTACAGGCTGTACTTTCAGCGATCCTTTGCGGTACTGCGTTATGCGGTACCGGTTTGGTAGTGCGGTAGTACCGCAGTACCGCAGTACCGCAAAAAAAACCGCAAGTGCCCAGCTTTGAATCCTAGTACTTGATTTTGACTCTCTTCTTCTTCTTCTATGGTATGGGGCGCTTTTGCGGGTATTCGCCTTGGCACCTACTTCATGCATAAAATAAAAAGCCTTGGTTAGAAAAGGAAACAATTGGCTTAGAAGTGTCGTATGACAAAATACCTCAAGAACAAGCGTCACACTAATAGGATCTTACACGTTGAAAGAGATGTATATTCATATATCTTAAAAATGGCAACATTCTTATGAAAAGCTTTTCGATACTCTTTACAAAGTTAATAAAAGAAGTTAAAGAACTCAAAAACCATAATAATTTATTGGTTTATCCATAATTTACTTTTTCATTGACTTCACCATGTTTCCCAGGCTGGTAGAAACTTTCTATATATATATATATATATATATATATATTTATTTATTTATATATTATTACGTTACCTTTTCATACCTTTTGATGGTTTCGAACAACAGTTCAGTATCGACTTGCGGTCGACCTTTCTGCACCATCCCGTTTCATTTGTGGGATTTGGAGGAGAGAATTGGTTTCCGCTCTCCTCCTGCTCTCGTAGCCAGCCACATATGGCTGGTCAGGAACTATGCACAAGAACCTGTCCAGCTAGTTTTTGAAATTATTCGAAGTTTGTGTGCTGGAGGTTCCTCACTATATATATATATATATATATATATAGAGCCCATCGACGATATGCGTAGCCTATGCGAGAGTATAATGCTAGTTGGCAACTCGCCTCGAGTTTCAAGACTTGAAGAAAGCCAAACGAAAAATCAATTGATACACAAATTTCGTGTCGAGGTGTGTGTAATAGAGCCCGTGTTCTCGACATTTTGGGACCAACCAGAAAATTTGTATATAGGCAGAGGAGGTCTCAAAATAATCTATAAAATGATAGAAAAATTGGGACCGGATAAATATTCCAAAATTTACACGGTTCCAAATTTTCAACTGCATAGCATAACGTAGGGGGCCAATTTGTGCACATAAACACACGCGCACGCACACACACACACACACACACACACACACACATATATATTATATATATATATATGATGAATAAAACCACGAAGGAAAGGAAACACAGAATGGTGCTCAAGCGCTTTCGTCTAATAACATCCTCAGGAACACTGAAGTACATAAAGGGTTACAGCCTATATATAGGTTACAGAAAAAAACAAAACTATATATATATATATATATATATATATATATATATACAATAAACGGAGAGATAAAAAATTATTAAACATTAAAGGATTGTGGGAGGAGCATACAAATTTGTAAGGAAAAACTACCGATTTTTAGCAGAAGATTAGCACAAGATCAAATGAATTGTTTCCAACCAATGTTATAGAAAAAAAAAATAAAAAAATACAAATTTATACTGGAAATCTGCCCGGGTTTTAGCACTTTGCCCTTCTTGTTTAGGTTCGATGTATATAAAAATAAATTTTAAAAAAATACAAGTTATTTGAGTAGCATATAAGTTTACCAAAGATTTAGCGTTCTACCCTTCTTATCTAAATCTGTTCTGAAGGAATTCAAACAACAGGATCGAGTTGAAAAAGACCTTTGCTTATGTTGACGTTATTTGCAAGTTGGATAATGGCAGACTCAAGAATATTTCTATTAACAATGTTGCTAGAATGAAATAAAACTGAAGCATTATTCCAATCAATACAGTGGGATAACTCTGACAAATGGACAAAAAGGGCACTGGACGACTGTCCTGTTCTAACGGAATATTGATGCTGTTTTATACGTGTGTGCAAATCCTTTCCCGTCTGACCTATGCAAAAGGAATCACATTGTTTACAACCAATTTTATAGATACTGTAATGACTGAATTATTGGTAGGGCTATTTTTTACTATGATATTTTTCACAATATTGTTATATGAAAATACTACATTAATATCCAAAAGTTTAAGTACATTAGCAATGCCTAAAAAGCCCGGGAAAAATGGAAGTACTAAAATATTTTTTGACAAAGTATGAGTGTTATTATTCACACGATAGAAAGTTCGTTTTGCCTTGTTGAGACAAGATTCCATAAACGCAGATGGATAACACAGATCACTTCCAATACCGTTGATTTTTTCCAATTCGGCATCGATGTATTCCGGACTGGCGATCCTAAGGGCGCGGAGAAACATTGAAGAAAAAATGGCCTTCTTAGTGGGGGTGTCATGTCCCGAGTAAAAATGTACGTAGGACAAATTGTTTGTTTTCCGATAGATACTAAACTTAAAACCTGGGCTTTCCCTATGTACACGCCCCTCCTCTCCAATATTTATATGGAGTTTTTCGAAATTACTTACATTCCGAGAATCCTGGGGGTTGGCATCCCTTGGTTGCGGTACGTCGACGATATTTTGTGTATCTGGCCCATGAATCGTGACCTGGATAACTTCCTCCTTCAGTTAAATGATCAAGTCCCCTCCATTAAGTTACTTTAGAAGTGGAACAAGACAACTCAATCCCATTTTTGGATGTGCGTGTACATAGGGAAAGCCCAGGTTTTAAGTTTAGTATCTATCGGAAAAAAAAAAACAATTTGTCCTACGTACATTTTTACTCGGGACATGACCCCCACTAAGAAGGCCATTTTTTCTTCAATGTTTCTCCGCGCCCTTAAAATCGCCAGTCCGGAATACATCGATGCCGAATTGGAAAAAATCAACGGTATTGGAAGTGATCTGTGTTATCCATCTGCGCAGTACCGGCCGTAGGGGTGTGCGAACCGTGCGGTCGCACAGGGCCCGCAACTTACGGGGGCCCGAAAATTTCACAGAAATTTACCATCGACGTCAGAGTGCCAAAATTGGTGTAAATTAATGTAATTTATTTGTGTAATATTGTGTAATATATATTTGTGTATTAGCTTGATTTTTCTTTTCTTCTCAGTCATTTAAAACAGTAGATAGATTTTAATGAAAAGATTTTTGTTACTTATATATACCTGCAATTGGTTTATGTTTATTTTTATTAAATCTAGTTAATTCTTTTATGTTTTAGTATTCTTATATTACAATTGCCAAATATTCATTTGTAGTTGATTAAGTTATTTTCTTTTTTGTATATTTACAAACTTTATTTTGTGTATTTACTTTTGTTGAATATCCTAATTAAATTGAATTATCCTATTCCTAATTAAATATCCTAAGGCCGGCGCTGGTTGAAATCTCTTATGATAGTTTAAATATTTGATAATAATAAAGTAATAAGTAGTAATAATAGTAAAGGCTGTTTGTCTGTTGGTATTCTGTTACAGGTGCACTTGTAGAGTTAAATTTTACTTGTACTTGTTAACAATCTACTAAAATAAAATGATTAGCAATGAAAAACAATTTGACTTGTGTCATGGGGGGCCCGTACAGTATACTCTGCACAGGGCCCAAAATATCCTAAGGCCGGCGCTGATCTGCGTTTATGGAATCTTGTCTCAACAAGGCAAAACGAACTTTCTATCGTGTGAATAATAACACTCATACTTTGTCAAAAAATATTTTAGTACTTCCATTTTTCCCGGGCTTTTTAGGCATTGCTAATGTACTTAAACTTTTGGATATTAATGTAGTATTTTCATATAACAATATTGTGAAAAATATCATAGTAAAAAATAGCCCTACCAATAATTCAGGCATTATCTATAAAATTGGTTGTAAACAATGTGATTCCTTTTACATAGGTCAGACGGGAAAGGATTTGCACACACGTATAAAACAGCATCAATATTCCGTTAGAACAGGACAGTCGTCCAGTGCCCTTTTTGTCCATTTGTCAGAGTTATCCCACTGTATTGATTGGAATAATGCTTCAGTTTTATTTCACTCTAGCAACATTGTTAATAGAAATATTCTTGAGTCTGCCATTATCCAACTTACAAATAACTTCAACATAAGCAAAGGTCTTTTTCAACTCGATCCTGTTGTTTTGAATTCCTTCAGAACAGATTTAGATAAGAAGGGTAGAACGCTAAATCTTTGGTAAACTTGTATGCTACTCAAATAACTTGTATTTTTTAAAATTTATTTTTATACATCGAACCTAAACATGAAGGGCAAAGTGCTAAAACCCGGGCAGATTTCCAGTATAAATTTGTATTTTTTTATTTATTTTTTTTCTAACATTGGTTGGAAACAATTCATTTGATCTTGTGCTAATCTTCTGCTAAAAATCGGTAGTTTTTCCTTACAAATTTGTATGCTCCTCCACAATCCTTTAATGTTTAATAATTTTTTATCTCTCCGTTTATTGTATATATATATATATATATATATTATATATATATATATGTGTATAGTTTTTTTTTCTGTAACTTATATATAGCTGTAACCCTTTATGTACTTCAGTGTTCCTGAGGATGTCATTAGACGAAAGCGCTTGAGCACCATTCTGTGTTTCCTTTCCCTCGTGGTTTTATTCATCATAAATATTTTTCACGTTACTTTCGTGAAATAATTTTCATATATATATATATATATATATATATATATATATATATATATATATATATATAATATATATATATATATATATACACAGTGGCGGTCATAAATATTTCTACATTCGTACAGAGAAATATTTCAGTCATGTTCGTTCTTATCTTTTGTGCCATGCATAGGATAGTTATGAAATGTTTACAGTTCGTTTCGAAACATTTAACGAGTCTTTTCGGTTTTAGGTCCGGCATTGGATTTTTTCCATGTTTTTGGTATAGACGTAGATTTTTACGCTAATTCCATTTCTGCAATCCGTTTCTTGGAGAAATAAACACGAAAAAGGTTATGGCCCAAAACCTGTATTCAAATATCCACCTATACTTAACCTAACCTAACCTACCCTACCTTAACCTACCCTACCCAAACCTAACCTAACTAGCCTACCCTAACCTAACCTAACCTGACAAGTGGAAAGCTTATGAACGCATCGAACAGCTCGAAGGGTACAGCTTCAGTCACAAAACAGTGAACCACAGCGAAAACCTTGTGAACCCTTCAACTGGAGCACACACGCAACGAATAGAGTCGACGTGGAACCAACTCAAACGCGGTAACAAGCGCCGGTGTGGTACGCACCGTTCCATGATCGACTCGTATCTCTGCGAGTTTCTCTGGCGTCGCCGACACGCAGGCAAAGATCTAGTGCGCCAAATGCTGAACGATATTGCGCAGTTTGGCAAGTAGGAAACTTTGGTTTGTGTTCCGTTCTATGTTCTGGAAAACTGTAAACGTAATAAACTTGAACATAACTTTTTCCGTGTTTATTTCTCCAAGAAACGGATTGCGGAAATGGAATCAGCCTAAAAATCTACGTCTATACCAAAAATATGAAAAAATCCAATGCCGGACCTAAAACCGAAAAGATCCCATTTAACAAATAAAAATATTGTTTAACTCAACATACTCTTTGTAATGTAAAACATCAAAGAATTTGAGGAAAATAAAAAAAAAAGTTAAAATACAAAAGTTTTCGTACATTCATTTACAACATTATTTAATACTGTGTATCTATCTTAGGCTTGAGAAGAATTTAAATTTTTTATCAATAGTTGGTTGCTTATTGATTAGAGACTGTTGGCAATTATGAATTCTAGAATTTTCTCTTTGAATCTTCATGGAAGATGGATGACTGTACGAGCTACCAGTAAGCAATGAGTTGTCGTGGTAAAGAGCTGTCTACGGATCTTAAGAGATCTGTTATTGCTGCGCGCGAGTCTGGAAAGAGTTATAGAAAGATCGGAGAAGAACTTCGAATTCCATTTACGACAGTTGCTGCAGTTGTAAAGAAATGGAAAGGCTTTAGAACACTCAAAACTCTACCAAGGTAAGGACGACCTTGTAAGATTTCGGAATGTACAGCTAAACGTATTGAAAGAATGGCTTGCTGCGAATCCACGAGTAACTGCGGGTGATATTTGCCAAACATTAAGACTATCTAAGATCGATGTTTATTCCTCTCCTGTACGTGGTATATTGAGAACGAATAGTCTGCATGGAAAAGTTGCACGAAGAAAACCTCTACTACGAAAAGGACACAAAGAAGCTCGTTTAAAATAGGCTACTTCAAGAATCATCAGAATGATGGATTTGCATTCTGGAAGGAAGTTCTTTCGAGAGAGGAGACCAAAACTGAATTATTCGGGAACAACGAGCAACGGTATATTTGGCCAAAAATTAAATACTGCATTCGAGGGAAAAACATCCTTTCTACGGTTAAATATGGTGGTGGTGAGTTTATTTCTTTGGGGATGCTTTAGTGCTTTTGGTCCAGGAATGTTTGCTGTCATCAATGGGATCTTGTATTCGAAGAAATATGAGGAAATTTTAGAAGAAAATTTATTGCCTTCAGTTCAGGAGGTGCGAATGGGTCGCAATTGGGTACCACAACAACATAATGACCCAAAACATAAAAGTAAAAGCACCATGAAATGGCTTCAACAAAAGAATTTCAAGCTTCTCGAGTGGCCCAGTCAAAGCCCAGATCTCAATTTAATCGAGAATTTATGGTTTGATATAAAAAAAGATGTCCGCAAGAGAAACCCTTCGAATCTAAATGAATTGCAAGAATTTTCTTTAAAACAATGAGCTAAAATTTCTACTGAGGGATGTGGAAATCTTGTAGAAAAATACCCAAAACGAATCATTGAAGTCATTCAAGCAAAAGGTGGACACACAAAGTATTGAATCATTCTATAACTAAATGTACGAAAACTTTTGCATTTTAACTTTCTTTTTATTTTCCTCAAATTCTTTGATGTTTTACATTATATGTTGGAGTTAAACTAATTTTGTTTTGCTTGTTAAATTTTGCCACACAAATGATAAACGTTACATAGCTATTCTATGCATCGTACAAAAGATAAGGACGAATATAACTAAAATATTTATCTTATCTTTAAATACCTATGAATGCCATTGTAAAGGACATACAATAATTAACGTGATTGAAAGGCAGATCATACGCTGTAGGGTGTAAGGCTGTTGATCCTTCATTTGAGAGCTATTTGGAAGGGAACATGTTCTTCTTCTCCCGTTTCATGGCTAGAACTTTTTCCTAATGTGAAAATCTATTTGCTAACTTTTATCTATAAATTAGTAATTTCCATACGAGCATGAAATGATTTTGGCTGCTCTGATAATGAAATGTAATGATTAGTTTGTTTAACCTCCTTCGCAACATCTAAGGTCATATGAGGGAGGAGACGTACAGTTTTACGTGGGATCCAAACCACGGGTCGCTACATAGTCTGGACGCAGCGGACGGTCTCCCATCCAACTACTGTCCGACACAATGTCGCTTAACTTTGCTGATCAACGGTCAACGGGAAGCAATGTTAGGACATTCTGGTGATGAAATTACGCAATAATGAAATTATATCGGCATGATTTAGTTAAATAAAAAAAAAATAATAAAATCCTCTCTTAAAAGTTTGGTGTGGACGAACTTATGTATTATAGCGTAGCGTTCACTATATCCTTTATATTATACTTTACTGAATGACTGGGTACACGAGATACGTGTTCGCGTAGTGTGAATGCACTCTATAGCATCTCTCATCAGAATCCTTTTTCTTACTTTCCTATACGTCTCATTTCAACAACTTTTGCTGTCTGCAAAGAGATCCTTGTCTATTTTTAGTTTTTGCGAACTTTCTACTTTTACTGGAGTGCGTTTCTTACGGGTATAAAAGATACGCGTAAACATCGTGAGGATATTCCATTTAACTCTATCTAACTCATTATTATCATTAACATTACAGCGACAATTAAGCGTTTATGTTAAAATAAATCGTATAGGATAAGGTCCGTACAAATATGTCATAATTCATCTTTAGAGCCTAAAATTTAGCCTAAACATATAATTTTTCAATACCTTTTGTAAATATATTTCTCTTATTATGATAATAAATTTTTTTTTTAATTATTCTTATTATTTTTACGATGTGTTTATTTCAATTAATTGTGCAATAAGTGACAAGAATCCTTCGATTTGGACTGATATTTCATTAAAATTCCTTTAATAAACACTAAAGGTAATCATGAGTTAAATTAAAATTCCTTTAATAAAAACTGAAGGTAATCATGAGTTAAATTAAAATTCCTTTAATAAAAACTAAAGGTAATCATGAGTTAAATCAAAACTACTTTAATAAAAACTAAAGGTAATCATGAGTTAAATTAAAATTCGTTTAATAAAAACTAAAGGTAATCATGAGTTAAATTAAAATTCTTTACAAAAAAACTAAAGGTAATCATGAGTTAAATCAAAATTCCTTTAATAAACACTAAAAGTAATCATGAATTAAATAAAACCTTTAATAAAAACTAAAGGTAATCATGAGTTAAATAAAAATTCCTTTAATAAAAACTAAGGTAATCATGAGTTAAATCAAAAATTCCTTTAATAAAAACTAAAGGTAATCATGAGTAAATTAAAATTCCTTTAATAAAAACTAAAGGTAATCATGAGTTAAATTAAATTCTTTTATAAAAAACTAAAGGTTATCTTGAGTTAAATCAAAATTCCTTTAATAAACACTAAAGGTAATCATGAGGTAAATCAAAATTCCTTTAATAAAAACTAAAGGTAATCATGAGTTAAATTAAAATTCCTTTAATAAAAACTAAAGGTAGTCATGAGTTTAATTAAAATTCCTTTAATAAAAACTAAAGGTAATCATGAGTTAAATTAAAATTCCTTTAATAAAAACTAAAGGTAATCATGAGTTAAATTAAAATTCCTTTAATAAAAACTAAGGGTAATCATGAGTTAAATTAAAATTCCTTAATAAAAACTAAAGGTAATCATGAGTTAAATTAAAATTCCTATAATAAAAACTAAAGGTAATCATGAGTTAAATTAAAATTCCTTTAATAAAAACTAAAGGTAATCATGAGTTAAATTAAAATTTCTTTAATAAAAACTAAAGGTAATCATGAGTTAAATCAAAATTCCTTTAATAAACACTAAAGGTAATCATGAGTTAAATCAAAATTCCTTTAATAAAAAGTAAAGGTAATCATGAGTTAAATAAAAATTCCTTTAATAAAAACTAAAGGTAATCATGAGTTAAATCAAAATTCCTTTAATAAAAACTAAAGGTAATCATGAGTTAAATTAAAATTTCTTTAATAAAAACTAAAGGTAATCATGAGTTAAATTAAAATTTCTTTAATAAAAACTAAAGGTAATCATGAGTAAATTAAAAATTCCTTTAATAAAAAACTAAAGGTAATCATGAGTTAAATCAAAATTCCTTTAATAAAAACTAAAGGTAAATCATGAGTTAAATTAAAATTCCTTTAATAAAAAACTAAAGGTAATCATGAGTTAAATTAAAATTCCTTTAATAAAAACTAAGGGTAATCATGAGTTAATTAAAATTCCTTAATAAAAACTAAAAGGTAATCATGAGTTAAATTAAATTCCTTTAATAAAAACTAAAGGTAATCATGAGTTAAATCAAAATTCCTTTAATAAAAAACTAAAGGTAATCATGAGTTAAATTAAAATTCCTTTAATAAAAACTAAAGGTAAACATGAGTTAAATTAAAATTTCTTTAATAAAAACTAAAGGTAATCATGAGTTAAATCAAAATTCCTTTAATAAACACTAAAGGTAATCATGAGTTAAATCAAAATTCCTTTAATAAAAACTAAAGGTAATCATGAGTTAAATTAAAATTCCTTTAATAAAAACTAAAGGTAATCATGAGTTAAATTAAAATTTCTTAAATAAAAACTAAAGGTAATCATGAGTTAAATTAAAATTCCTTTAATAAAAACTAAAGGTAAGCATGAGTTAAATCAAATTTCCTTAATAAAAACTAAAGGTAATCATGAGTTAAATTAAAATTCCTTTAATAAAAACTAAAGGTAATCATGAGTTAAATCAAAATTCCTTTAATAAACACTAGAGGTAAATTAAAATTCCTTTAATAAAAACTAAAGGTAATCATGAGTTAAATCAAAATTCCTTTAATAAAATCTAAAGGTAATCATGAGTTAAATTAAAATTCCTTTAATAAAAACTAAGGGTAATCATGAGTTAAATTAAAATTCCTTAATAAAAACTAAAGGTAATCATGAGTTAAATTAAAATTCCTTTAATAAAAACTAAAGGTAATCATGAGTTAAATCAAAATTCCTTTAATAAAATCTAAAGGTAATCATGAGTTAAATTAAAATTCCTTTAATAAAAACTAAAGGTAATCATGAGTTAAATTAAATTTTTTTTAATAAAAACTAAAGGTAATCATGAGTTAAATCAAAATTCCTTTAATAAACACTAAAGGTAATCATGAGTTAAATACAAATTCCTTTAATAAAAACTAAAGGTAATCATGAGTTAAATAAAAATTCCTTTAATAAAAACTAAAGGTAATCATGAGTTAAATCAAAATTCCTTTAATAAAAACTAAAGGTAATCATGAGTTAAATTAAAATTCCTTTAATAAAAACTAAAGGTAATCATGAGTTAAATTAAAATTCCTTTAATAAAAACTAAAGGTAATCATGAGTTAAATCAAAATTCCTTTAATAAACACTAAAGGTAATCATGAGTTAAATACAAATTCCTTTAATAAAAACTAAAGGTAATCATGAGTTAAATCAAATTCCTTTAATAAAAACTAAAGGTAATCATGAGTTAAATCAAAATTCCTTTAATAAAAACTAAAGGTAATCATGAGTTAAATTAAAATTCCTTTAATAAAAACTAAAGGTAATCATGAGTTAAATTAAAATTTCTTTAATAAAAACTAAAGGAAATCATGAGTTAAATTAAAATTCCTTTAATAAAAACTAAAGGTAAGCATGAGTTAAATTAAAATTCCTTTAATAAAAACTAAAGGTAATCATGAGTTAAATTAAAATTCCTTTAATAAAAAACTAAAGGTAATCATGAGTTAAATTAAAATTCCTTAATAAAAAACTAAGGGTAATCATGAGTTAAATTAAAATTCCTTAATAAAAACTAAAGGTAATCATGAGTTAAATTAAAATTCCTTTAATAAAAACTAAAGGTAATCATGAGTAAATCAAAATTTTTTAATAAAAACTAAAGGTAATCATGAGTTAAATTAAATCCTTTAATAAAAACTAAAGGTAATCATGAGTTAAATAAAAATTCCTTTAATAAAAACTAAAGGTAATCATGAGTTAAATCAAAATTCCTTTAATAAAAACTAAAGGTAATCATGAGTTAAATTAAAATTCCTTTAATAAAAACTAAAGGTAATCATGAGTTAAATTAAAATTTCTTTAATAAAAACTAAAGGTAATCATTAGTTAAATTAAAATTCCTTTAATAAAAACTAAAGGTAATCATGAGTTAAATCAAAATTCCTTTAATAAAAACTAAAGGTAATCATGAGTTAAATTAAAATTCCTTTAATAAAAACTAAAGGTAATCATGAGTTAAATTAAAATTCCTTTAATAAAAACTAAGGGTAATCATGAGTTAAATTAAAATTCCTTAATAAAAACTAAAGGTAATCATGAGTTAAATTAAAATTCCTTTAATAAAAAGTAAAGGTAATCATGAGTTAAATCAAAATTCCTTTAATAAAAACTAAAGGTAATCATGAGTTAAATTAAAATTCCTTTAATAAAAACTAAAGTTAATCATGAGTTAAATAAAATTTTTTAATAAAAACTAAAGGTAATCATGAGTTAAATCAAAATTCCTTTAATAAAAACTAAAGGTAATCATGAGTTAAATTAAAATTCCTTTAATAAAAACTAAAGGTAATCATGAGTAAATTAAAATTCCTTTAATAAAAACTAAAGGTAAGCATGAGTTAAATCAAATTTCCTTTAATAAAAACTAAAGGTAATCATGAGTTAAATTAAAATTCCTTTAATAAAAACTAAAGGTAATCATGAGTTAAATTAAAATTCCTTTAATAAAAACTAAGGGTAATCATGAGTTAAATTAAAATTCCTTAATAAAAACTAAAGGTAATCATGAGTTAAATTAAAATTCCTTTAATAAAAACTAAAGGTAATCATGAGTTAAATCAAAATTCCTTTAATAAAAACTAAAGGTAATCATGAGTTAAATTAAAATTCCTTTAATAAAAACTAAAGGTAATCATGAGTTAAATTAAAATTTCTTTAATAAAAACTAAAGGTAATCATGAGTTAAATCAAAATTCATTTAATAAACACTAAAGGTAATCATGAGTTAAATAAAAATTCCTTTAATAAAAACTAAAGGTAATCATGAGTTAAATAAAAATTCCTTTAATAAAAACTAAAGGTAATCATGAGTTAAATCAAAATTCCTTTAAATAAAAACTAAAGGTATCATGAGTTAAATTAAAATTCCTTTAATAAAAACTAAAGGTAATCATGTGTTAAATTAAAATTTCTTTAATAAAAACTAAAGGTAATCATGAGTTAAATCAAAATTCCTTTAATAAAAACTAAAGGTAATCATGAGTTAAATTAAAATTCCTTTAATAAAAACTAAAGGTAATCATGAGTTAAATTAAAATTTCTTTAATAAAAACTAAAGGTAATCATGAGTTAAATTAAAATTCCTTTAATAAAAACTAAAGGTAAGCATGAGTTAAATCAAATTTCCTTCAATAAAAACTAAAGGTAATCATGAGTTAAATTAAAATTCCTTTAATAAAAACTAAAGGTAATCATGAGTTAAATCAAAATTCCTTTAATAAACACTAGAGGTAAATTAAAATTCCTTTAATAAAAACTAAAGGTAATCATGAGTTAAATCAAAGTTCCTTTAATAAAAACTAAAGGTAATCATGAGTTAAATTAAAATTCCTTTAATAAAAACTAAAGGTAATCATGAGTTAAATTAAAATTCCTTTAATAAAAACTAAGGGTAATCATGAGTTAAATTAAAATTCCTTAATAAAAACTAAAGGTAATCATGAGTTAAATTAAAATTCCTTTAAAAAAAAACTAAAGGTAATCATGAGTTAAATCAAATTCCTTTAATAAAAAACTAAAGGTAATCATGAGTTAAATTAAAATTCCTTTAATAAAAACTAAAGGTAATCATGAGTTTAAATTAAAATTTCTTTAATAAAAACTAAAGGTAATCATGAGTTAAATCAAAATTCCTTTAATAAACACTAAAGGTAATCATGAGTTAAATAAAAATTCCTTCAATAAAAACTAAAGGTAATCATGAGTTAAATTAAAATTCCTTTAATAAAAACTAAAGGTAATCATGAGTTAAATCAAAATTCCTTTAATAAAAACTAAAGGTAATCATGAGTTAAATTAAAATTCCTTTAATAAAAACTAAAGGTAATCATGAGTTAAATTAAAATTTCTTTAATAAAAACTAAAGGTAATCATGAGTTAAATTAAAATTCCTTTAATAAAAACTAAAGGTAAGCATGAGTTAAATCAAAATTCCTTTAATAAAAACTAAAGGTAATCATGAGTTAAATTAAAATTCCTTTAATAAAAACTAAAAGTAATCATGAGTTAAATCAAAATTCCTTTAATAAACACTAGAGGTAATCATGAGTTAAATCAAAATTCCTTTAATAAAAACTAAAGGTAATCATGAGTTAAATCAAAATTCCTTTAATAAACACTAGAGGTAATCATGAGTTAAATCAAAATTCCTTTAATAAAAACTAAAGGTAATCATGAGTTAAATTAAAATTCCTTTAATAAAAACTAAAGGTAATCATGAGTTAAATCAAAATTCCTTTAATAAAAACTAAAGGTAATCATGAGTTAAATTAAAATTTCTTTAATAAAAACTAAAGGTAATCATGAGTTAAATCAAAATTCCTTTAATAAAAACTAAAGGTAATCATGGGTTAAATTAAAATTCCTTTAATAAAAATTAAAGGTAATCATGAATTAAATGTATATAAATTGCGTAATTCAGGTATTGAAATTGTTTTAATTATGAGTGTCAAAAGATGTCTGGTTTGAAGTTTTTAAAGGTTTTGAAGCTTTAAAGTTTATGAGGCTTTTGAAGCGTTTGAAGCTTTTTAAGTTGTGAAGTTTTTGAAGCTTTTTAAATTTTAAGTTTTTTTAGTTTTAAAACTTTTTGAAACTTTGAAGCTTTTGAAATTTTAAGCTCTGTTGAAGTTTTTGAAATTTTAAAATTTGTCGAAGCTTTTGAAATTTCTGTAGTTTTTTGTAATTTTTTAATGCTTTTGAAATTTTGAACTTGATAATTCTTTTTAAGCTTTTAAAAATTTTAAGTTAATTTCCAGAAAATTTCTCAATTAATCTTCACTTCAATACAAAGAAGAAATTAATAAAGGAATGACTGCCGTCAATGCGGGAATTATTTTCAAATTTGATAAAATCCTTTATAACGTAATTAATCTCATTCATTTTGGGAAAATCTTCCTTCAGTTTATATGAAACACCGTGTTTCCGTGCAAAGGGTTCCATAAACTGGCCAAAACCGTGTACGACGTGTGCATATAGCATATACGTTGCATGGCTTTCTTAAGAATTGATGGCGTGCGGAAACGTTAAGATCGTTGCTAGAGATAAACACAGATGAAATAGTTCACGTTTCGCCTTCATTTATATACGAGATAATATCGTCTGTATAATTTTATAAAGTTATATTTACGTATTACGAAATATGATACAGAAAATGTTGTCTTAACCACAAAAACCGCACGCTTTTTCTGAAAAAAAGGCGTACATTTTATAAGGAATGTACCTCCCATATATATATTATATATATATATATATATATATATATATATATATATATATATGTGTGTGTGTGTGTGTGTACGCGTAAGAGTAATTGAGATATGTAAAATCTTCCCTCCTAATCGCGATGATTGATGGGAAAGTGGTGTTTTATTTCCCACAAAACGCATTGTAATTTTTACATCTTCGCTTCTTCGCCCGTGGAGATACCGGAGAGTACCGGGGCATACCGGAGCGTAACGCAGACTCTATGATTCCTTCCATGATTACCAACAACTTAAAACAGAGAAAACAGCCCTTAAATTAGCCACTTCCTCCGCGGTTTGGTGCAAGAAGGAGACTCGCGTTCTGTCGATTACAAATATTGATAGAATGAACGCTTCCCACTCGATCTAATCTCCTTCTGTTATTCCTATCATTATATTTCCCAAACACTAAAATACAGACGTTATTTCGCCAGAAAACGCTCTTAATTACCATATACTATAATCATTATACACGCTATGCTTGCGTAATACCAAATTACACACCATATATACAGTATATATGTATGGTTAGATAGATAGATAACTATAAATATACGTACATACACACACACATACGCACACACACACATATATATGTTATGTATATATATATATATATATATAATACACACAGACCGTGCATGGAACAAGGAACTCTTCTGGGATAATTAAATCCACTCTAGTCCGAATAAGTAATTGATTGATGTATTCAATCCGACGTGAATGCAACGAGTCTTTTGCTTATATTGAGGTTCTGAATGCAGTTGGGCTGGGATGCTTTAAACCCTAGATCCTGTCCCAAAACTAGATTCTATTTGCTTTGCAGATAGCTGGTGAGGGAAGTTATATTTTAGGGGTGTCTTTGCAAGTGACCCATTGCCCACGTCGGGCTAACATCATGAAAAAGAAAAAACTATAGTGTTTGTCATTTACCATTACTTATTCAGTGGGCTTAATTATCCCAGAAGAGTTCCTTGTTCCATGCACGGTCTGTGTGTATCATAAAAAACCCTCAGGGGACCATTCTGAGTTCAATCCCATATATATATATATATATATATATATATATATATATATATATATATATATATATATATATATATATATATATACACGCCCTCTCAGAGGTCCAGAGAAACCCGGGCTACTTCCAGCTTTTGAGTCCCATAGCTAAACCCAATTATTACCTTCACTGCAAAACATTATATTCAAACCTGAACGTTTCTAAATTTGAGGCCCCCCTTAAGCTTGAGGCCCAGGCCAAATGGCCCCACTATCCCCCCTCTCTGATAGGCCCTGTACATATATATATATATATATATATATATATATCGGGTGATCCATTTAAAACCATACCCAAATTAAAAGTAGTACAGTTTTAAATGGCTCACCCGATATATATAATATATATATATATATATATATATATATATATATATATATATATATATATATATATATATATATATATATATATATATATATATAAATGCACAAATAAATACGTACATAGATAAATAGATAGAGGCCCCTATATTTAGATAAATAGATAGATAAATAGAGTAGAGGGAGATGAGCATGAATGGTATTTTTAATGAAATTTCCTTACTTTGCAGACCTTTCCCTCTTCTACCTTTTGACCACATGATCACAGACGACCAACCAACTATTTGCACCTCAACAACAGCAACAATTAATCTCAAGGGTTTTTGTCACAAGACATGAACCCAGGACATTTCGGTAAGTTACCACCGTATATATAATATATATATATGTATATAATATATATATATATATATATATATATATATATATATTTATTTAAACTGCAAACACGCAGTATAATTAACGTAAAGGACGACGCTTGTATAGGAGAATATTCCGCGCAAGATGAGAGAGAGAGAACGAAACAAATGAAAAAATGAAGGGGGTTACCTCATTTTTTAATTTGTTTCGTTCTCTCTCTCTCATCTTGCGCGGAATATTCTCCTATACAAGCGTCGTCTTTACGTTATATATATATATATATATATATATATATATATATATATATATATATATATATATATATATTTCTGAGTCTATTTTATGCACCTCAGTTGTATAGCAACATAGTTGATTACGAACTCACCGGCCCCGGGCTCGGTTCTCGGCGATGGTAGGCGGCGCTCAGCTTACCCAGCTGTTCATCCTTCCATACGAAAAAAAGTGGTTGGTAGATAAATGGGTACCCTGGGTAGCCTATTGGTTGAGACGCTAGGCTACTGATCGGAAGGTCGTGAGATCGAGTTCGGGCGATGGCTTTATAATGTCTGACTACCAGTGGTGGGTCGTGATTCGGATTCCACGTTAAACTGTAGGTCTAAGGTGGGGCAACGAGCTTGACCTACGTCAGAATGAAGTATTCAGTCGGAAGCAAAACCAAGGTTACAAAAGTATATATATATATATATACATAAACACTATAAAAAAGATGGTATAAAGAATTCCCTTTATACCCATCGTCTGGACGGGCATTAAATCGACGGAGGCATTAATGCTCTACTTAGCGGATTGATCCGGCCCGGAATGTTGCTACCGGTTAGGAAATCCGAATTAGCGATCAATAGAAATTTTAAATCCGGACTTTCAGACATTCTCAACTGTCCACGATCCGAAGATTAACTTGGTGATAGAGAGAGAGAGAGAGAGAGAGAGAGAGAGAGAGAGAGAGAGAGAGAGAAGGTGTTTATTTCTGATATCCTGAATAGGTATAATTTTTGTCTAATGTCTTCATTCCGTTGTTAAGAGAGACACGTCTTCTGTTTCCTCCATTTTGATGTTTAACGACCGTAAAATGGTTCTGTTAGCAACACTCTCTCAATACAGAGAGAGAGAGAGAGAGAAAGAGAGAGAGAGAGAGAGAGGATGAAAGAAGATTAGGTGATTTTTTTTTCAGAGAGTCACGCAATGTCATATTATGTATGGAGTCTACTCATACGTACGAAGCAGATGTTGCCGGATTTTTAATATGCATGTAGATATATAAATGAAACAAATATAATATATATATATATATGTGTGTGCGTGTGCGTGTGTGTGTGTGTGTGTGTGTGTGTGTGTATATTTACTGAAGATCATATTTTAACATGGTAATGATAAATGACGATGCCTCAACCTTTTTTAAAACCTTGTCCATTGAAAACATCTACGAACTAATTAAAAAAAATCTCTCTCCTCACTATGATAAATATTTTCAATGAAGTTTGAAAAATCTCTCTCTCTTCCTCTCTCTCTCTCTCTCTCTCTCTCTCTCTCTCTCGGTATAATTGCATAATTGCATAAATTCCCCCAGATGGTTCCTGTCCTGAGCTACGAGTTATCCATTCCGGAAATTAATCTTGTCGCTCATAAAATAATAATGCAATACATGGTTTGTACCATGAAATGGGTCTTGAAAAGATCTTAAAATAAAATGAATTTGTTTCCAAGGACGCGGACGAAGGCTCGTATATAATTTTTAACCAATTAGAATAATATACCAGTCCGTATACCGAAGGTAACACCATCAGTGAACAAATAGCACTTTCGAACACTTTTTGTTTCAAGAGTAACTGGACTGTCTTGTTTCGGATCAAGTTGTTATTATCATATGCGATTATTATAGGCTTCCTTCCCAATTTTCCCCGCAGGACAGCCTTCGTACATTGAATGTTTAGGATTGCATTTGTATTGATTTTACTATTCCATCAAAGTTTGTTCGTGTGATATTTTGAAACTTTGAATTCGACAGATTCCAAACTTCACAGGTTGGTTTCTGGTATTATATAAATTTGCTCATACCTTTAAGATGAAGCGAATTTTTATGATCAACAACTTTGGCATCCATATTGGATTTACGCTTTTAACCCCTTAACGACGGGCATATGTTTCTTTAGACCACAAAATATATGTTTTATTATTATTAAAAACTAAATAGTTTAGTAACTAATCACTAAAATGATCCACATTTTTGGTTCTTTTCCCGACAACTAAACGACACTTATATAAAACATGTAGAAACATTTATAGAAACGTTACAGTTGTATTACAGTTTATATTATTATTCCCTGTAGGACTGTAAGTCTCGTCAGTCGAGAAAGGGTTAAGGGAGATGTTTCGAGATTTACTCCGGAACCACTCAGTTGGTGGATTCGAAACTTGGTGTACGTGATAAAAGAAGACGGCCAGTTTAAGCTTGTTCAAGGGAAGTCGCTTCGTTAATGAATCTGAATGTTTATCACTCTAATTAAAATTAAAACGGTCCTTCCAGAACATGTTGAAGTGGGGACCTCCTTGTCATTATATTTTGCCTAATATATACGAGTTATATACATATATATAGTTTTGTATCTTTTACCAATGGCCCAAGACTGCTCAAGTCAGTCAGTGCTTTGTACTTAAGTAACAAGGCCCACAAACATGAGGTGAAATAAAACAAAAAGTCACTTGCATTGAAGTAACCTATATAAACAAGTTATAAAATTAAGCGTTTGAACCCTGTTAAACTCGGTGCATAATTTTGGTGTCCTCCATCACGATTAGCGAATGAGAATATATTTGCATTCTAACCCTGAATAGAGAAGTTTCGTTACACGCCCACTACTCCTGCGCGGGTCATTTTTATAAGGATTACGAGGCTGACTATTCTAGAAGCAGTGAAAAAACAATAAAAGAAATAGAAATGAATGTGCAGGGTGAGCCCGAGATAAAGTAACTCCATTATTTCTTTTAACAAAACTCAATGGAGTTACTTTATCTCGGATCACTTGTATATTAACGACTCGAATTAATTATCAAAATTGGGGAAAAATTTTTTACAGGCATTGTTGATAAAACTGGATTTGCCTTTTGTTAATTACATTTTTAATAATGAAACATCTTATTTCTTCAATTTTTAGTCCCTTTAAGGGATTCTTAACTCATTGAAGGTTATATCCCAAAACTTAGAAAAAAACTTCACCTACCCAAAATTTTTGTTTTTGCTTTAATTAGCGTAAAAGCACACGTAATAATCTTAGAAAAAATTATAAATCAATTCTGTTTTTCTTTCATTTCATAATAATTATATTCCAAATGTTCATAAACCTTTTTTCTTACTTTAAAAAGTTATTATTTTCTTTTTTTTTCTTTTTCAACAGCTGTAAAATTGTGGCTTTGTTATTTGAGAGGTCTTCGAATATCACCATTGACGTATATATTGACCCACGATGATCTATTTAATGTTACAGTTTATATATTATAAATAACCCATGCATCATAAGACATCTTCAGGATGTCTTATGATCTGCCAGAGATAATTTGGAAGAATGGACGAAACCAATATGGCGTCGCATTCCATGCTTTGAAACTTTAATATCTAGATGAAACTTTAAATTATCGTGTGTGTGTGTGTGTGTGTGTGTGTGTATGTATATATTAGTTGTGGACCGGATATCCGCATCCGCATCATTTTAACATCCGCATCCGCACTTCTGACTGCGGATGTTATGCGGATATTACCTCTAATAAATTATGCAATTTACAATTAAATTAGCTTATAAAGTAGCTTATAAGGCCCAGTCATGCACATTTCATGTAAAGTATTAATTATTAGTGAACAAACAAATATATAAACCTCAAAATATAAATACGTGGTAACACAGAAAATTGAATGAAACTTGTTTCATTGAATTTTCTGTGGCTGAAACTCTTGAGAAAGTTATTATTTTTATCATAATGAAAACATTAATATTAATTTTAATTCTTATGCATTGCCTGCCATAATAGTAATATCACGAAATTTGAAAAATTATGTCATATATTCATAATTCTATATTATATTGATAGATTAACTAAATATCCGCATCCGCATCCACGGATATTGAAATAAAAAATCCGCAGATGTTGAAAAACTGACATCCGGTCCACCACTAATGTATATATATATATATATATATATATATATATATATATATGAACTAAGAAAATAAGGACTCATTTTCAGGGGAGATTTTGGAGAGATATGTCCTAGTTAAAATTCTACAAAATAGAAGAAAGTGCAGGCATGGTACGGCTTTTGTATGCCCGCAGCTAAGTATCCTACATGCAAAGCTACAAAAAACAGCCTTTTTAGCCTTCTGCTTCTCTTCCACCCTCTCGCCATTATAGATGAAAGCGATATTTGCCTCAAACTATATAAACAATTCCTAATAAAGAAGTTTCTCGCAACAGGATAGCGAATTAATTAAACAAAAAAAACTTAAGAGGAAAATATCGCAGTTGCGCTAAAACGTTTTTCCAGTAAAGAAAATTATCGCTGACGTCTTATTTCGTTCTTGTTCCACCTTCGAGAAGATGCTACACGCACTCGTGGACATGAACGTGTGGCAGTGCCCCAATACCCATTCAGATAAAAAAACATTCTATACTTTCTACGTGAAAAGGAACTCGAGACGAGGGAAGGATTCAGACGCAGCTAGGTCGGAGGTCGTGCCGTTGGTTAATAAAGAAGTGGTACTCAGATGCTGAATAATTGTTTCACTGTAATTAGGACTGACAATATTCAAGTAATTAATGTACAGGCAAATACACGCTCAAATATAAATATTAACTCATTTGCGGACGATAAATTCTCAGGATTTACGAGCAACATTGCCTCGAAAAGTAAAGCGTGCAGCACAGAGAAGGATTCGTCTCTGCGTCAATCTACTATTTTATATATATATATATATATATATATATATATATATATATATATATATATATATATATATATATATATATATATATATAAATAAAAGAGGTCTGGATTTTAAAGTTAAAATATAACTCTTTTTAACTGATGGAACATTTTCCATCAGACAATTAGACCCCCGCCGTACGAAAGGACCTTATGGAGCCCCAGGGTATTTTTTGATCTCCGCCCCCTCCTGTTAACAAAAGTTACCCACAGGGAAGGGGGGGTTTACCCAACCCTTCAAACAGGGAGGTAAGAAACACTCCGGCTGTATTTAAAAGAACTGCAAGTGATACGCCAAATAATTTCAAAATGTTTCGTACAGTTAAAAAGCTTCTGTTATATATATAATATATATATATATATATATATATATATATATATATATATATATATATATATATATATATATATATATATATATATATATATATATATATATATATATGTATATTAGTATGTATGTAAAGTGTTTGTATAGAAAGTTTTGATAAAATCTGTAATAACATTATAAGATATAATAAAATTATTTTATACATCGAATAATACAGTGTAATTAAACTATTTAGAAGCGTGAATTGTAAAGTTATAACAAACTTTGTTGTACACGCTTTTAAATTTATCACCCTTTTTTTATTTTTTTAAATTTTTTTTTAACTTTTTAATTGTGAAGTGAAACTGTTTTAAATTTTGTTCCAATTAATTTCGGTTAAATAATATTAAATTACCACTGGAGATTTTAACACTCTGAAAGTAATTAGCCATATCTTTATTTACAGTATATATTTATTATATATATATTATATATATATATATATATATATATATATATATATATATATTAGCATTACGAGGAAAGAGGCAAAATAGAATTACTTTTTTTTTAAGTTAAAAATTTGCTAAATGTGAAAATTATGAAAAATTAAATACAGTGAATTAAATACAGTGTATTAAATACAGTGTGTTAGTTATCTATCAGTATTTAATTAATAATAAAATACAGTATAAGAGGGAGGGTTTCACTTCTATAAAGTGTTTTTTTATTTTTTAGGTTTCTGTTTTGTCTTGTAAGTGCCAAAACAGTAGCTTTACTGTTTGACAACTTTTAATTTGGTAGTGAAAACATTCCAGTTTTGGTTGATTCGAACATTTGTGTAACACTTGTTTGCCCAAATGAGTCGTGGAAGGTAGGGAGAACTTTTAGGAATCTTAATTCTATTGGTTTTTCTTCTTAATTTATAAATTAAGTTTTTTTGGAGCGAATGTAGTTTACGTCCCCCTATGGTGCTTAGTGTAGTTTACGTTCCCCTACATTATCCTAGTGTAGTTTGCGTTCCCCAACTTTGTCCACGTATACCTAATCAAATAAAGCGTTAAAACTAACGAAAATATTACGACTTAACCTAACCAATCGTCAATGTACATATATATATATATTGACGATTGGTTAAGTTAATTCGAATATTTTCGTTAGTTTTAGCGTTTTATTTGATGGATTCATTTAAAAAATGTTTCCTAAAGATCCTAGTGTAGTTTACGTTCTCCAACTTTGACCTAGTGTAGTTTGTGTCCCCTTTTGCGCCAGGGGGACGTAAACTATACTTGCTCTGTTTTTTTTATTATTATATTTATGTACATCAATTTTTATTATATTTATTTCACTAACAAGTAGTATGAGTTGCGAAATTTTTGTTGGTTACACTTAAATAAATGTAACTCCATTATGGGTATACAAAAATTTTAATGCATTTTCTTTGGCATTTTCAAACTACTTATAATAATAATAATAATAATAATAATAATAATAATAATGATAATAATAATAATAATATTAATAATAATAATATTAGTAATAATAATAATAATAATAATAAATTATTATTATATATTATTATTATTATTACTAATAAAAATGGAAATGAAGTCTTTTTTATACTTTTTTCCTCAATTACTCTGTGTTGTCATTCCATCTTGCAAATGCATCTTTCAAAAACAGTTATAGAGAAATACTTCAAATGAGTTGTATCGTCAAACCAGTTTTACCATTTCGTCAAATGGAAATTCAAAATAGAAACTCGAAATATTTAACATTTTAAGAGTTTGAGTAAAAAAAAAAAAGAAAAAATTGTCGAAGTTTTGCATGGCCTCACATGCGATGTCGATAAATTTGAATGCAGCTACAGTTCTCAAATCGAAGTCAATGAAAAATCTATTCGTTGATTACGTCACATCATTACGTTCACTATCTGACTCTGAAGTTTCTTGACACCTCTTAGTAATCGTATCTTCTGTTTAACAGTTCATGTTACAAACTCTCTCTCTCTCTCTCTCTCTTCTCTCTCTCTCTCTCTCTCTTCTCTCTCTCTCTCTATATATATAATATATATATATATATATATATAGACGCCAATATATGTCTTAAATGTTCCTTAATTGAACGTGCATGGATAGCCCATTCCTCTTAAGAAAGTAAACTGAAGAAGGTTAATGATGAGCCATGTAACTCCTTCGGGGAGTTCTTAACCGCAGAACAAGCGCCGGAATGCACTCAGCCATTAAAATATTCAGCTTCAGTTAAAGCGAGTTAACAACAAATGCTTAAAATAATTATTGCAGAACGCTCTTAAACGAAAGATTTAGACGAAACATTCCATCTAAAATAAACGATTTATGGTAAATAAACAAGAGATTTTTTTTATTAAATATTAAAACCTCGCTATTAACATTACTCTCTTTGTATTTATTTGAATGATAATGATGATAATAATAATGCATTTACGAAGAATGAAATAAATGCAATCGTTTGAATTGAGATACTGGCGGAAATCGATTTTCGGCCACTGGCGAACACCATCTGTCGACAACGGAGTCTTAAAAACGCCTATAATACATAAGTAGCGAAGTATAAAAAAAAAACTCTCTCCGCACTCCAGATTCGAAACCCCTCGATACATACTTAAGACATATAAATAATGAAGGCGTTGTGGTCGCTTTTAACAAAGACAGATATCATCCATTCTCCCTCATTTGCTCACAGTGTTGTAGGACCCGCGAGCAGGGTCCTTAATTCCCCGTGTATGAGTCTTTTAAGAACCAGAAAATCAGAACTTTGTGCTGAGTACTCTCCACGTCAGCTCGAACCTCGTCAAAATGTTGAATGATTGCGATGGACGCAGATGTCTTTATCGATAAAGAATTTTCGCCACAGTTTTTCATTTTTATTTTGAACGAGAAGAGAATTCGTTATTTTTTATTTTTATATTCGTCGCGTTCGTTCTCAAACGCACACGTACGTGAACACACACACACACACACACACACACACACACAATGATCTCACTTTTGATGTGCGTATAACTCCGTGACAATAGAAGTGAAGGGTGGGAATTAAATAGAAGCATATTGTATGCTAACTTTATATCATCTTACATTTTTCGCCCCTGAGTTTGAACGCTTTGTGACCTTTCAATACATCGACATCCCATCTGAATTCGATCCGATCCCTTTATTGATCAAACAGACAGCCGTAAGCTCATAATATGTCTTTTATGATCGTCGCAGCATACGGGATTGCTCTTCTATGCGATCAAATAAAGAGGTTCTGCTCATTGTCGCTTCTGTCAAACGCTTTACTCACATTATGAGATTTTCGTCTCTAAATTTCAGATACAGGCTCAGATTTCCCTCAAAAAAGATACACTTCAATGCCGTGTCAAATTTACCTGCTTCATGCCCAATACCCTACCATATACTGTATATATATATATATATATATATATATATATATATATATAGAGAGAAGAGAGAGAGAGAGAGAGAGAGAGAGAGAGAGAGAGAGAGAGAGAGCTGTAAATGAATTTCCAAAAAGGTATTACGTTAGTTAAGTAAATGAGAAAATAGGTACATGAAAATGCTTGGAAAGCAAATTGCTAGAACACACACACACACACACACACACACACACGTGTGTGTGCGCATGTCTGCTTGAACGAGATACCAACTTTTTAAAATTCATATAACTGAAACACTAATTAGCCAAATCGAATTTAATCTAACGTAACCTTAGTGTCACCGAACCGAAAAGGGCGTGATAAATGTTTCGGACGCAACTGAGGGGGCTCGAACCGTGTATTCTGTTTAGTCATTAAATAATAAGGTACTCGTTAATCTAGCCTTAATTTGACCTAACCAAACTTTAACTAACCTAACTTAGCGTAACCTAACCTAACCTAATCAGGACCAACATATCTTTTTTCCGACGATAAAATGTTTCGAGATTTTTATATACATTTTATAATATTCCGAGGTATCAAAAGCGTTACCTCACAAAATAAATTACCACACTACTTCTGTTTATCACATACTCAACCTCACTTATACTCATTTGCGCGCGCGCCACTTAAACATCCGCAGAAATAAATAAAAAGTCATTGCAAGAAATCAAATTTTATTTTTCTTGTATATTTTTAAGTTTCTCTCTCTCTCTCTCTCTCTCTCCATATATATATATACAGTAATATATATATATATATATATATATATAATATACACAAACTCAGAATGGTTCCCTGAGAACATTATATGTTAAACACACGGTCTGTGTTTAACATATATATATATATATATATATATATATATATATATATATATATACACACAGGGTGCATATATATATATATATATATATATATATATATATATATATATATATATATATATATATATATATATATACATACACACAGTATATATGTATATACACACACACACATATATATATATATATATACACACAGGGTGTCCCATAAGTCCGGTCTCATAGGAAAATTTATTTTCAATTAAGTTTACAAAACTAATGGATTAGAACTAAAACAAATGTTCAAATTGATGGATCACTTTAACATCTTGCTTCCCAGGAACCTCTCTTTAACATATTGCTTCCCAGTGTTAATCACTTTAACATATTGCTTCCCAAAAAGAGACATTACACAACCAATTACAGTTACATTACAATAGTTTATAATATTTAGAGATTAGCTATTCGAGAAAATGTAAATTTATGGACAACTTAACTTATTATGCTTTGCCATTTTTTGTGAATGTAAAATATTTGGATCACCTGAAGATCAGGGCCCCCAGCCTTCTTTAGTTAGCCTTATAAGGCTAACTAACGAAAATATCATGACCTAACCTAACCAATCGTTAGGCCAACCGTACGCCCTTGATGATTGGTTAGGTTAGGTTAGGTCGTGATATTTTCGTTAGTTAGCCTAGATTACCAACCTCTTTCTAACCAACCAACCTTTCTCTTTTTAACATATTGCTTCCCAGTGTTAATCACTTTAATATATTGCTTCCCAGGAGGGATCACTTTAACATATTGCTTCCCGAATGCTTTGGGAAGCAATATGTTAAAGTGATCCAAATTGATGTCTTGTTTTGGGACCTTTTATTTTGTTGCGGGTAGAATAACACTCAATGGTTAATATGGAAACGAGTTACACTCGTGAGAAAAAGGCCTCCGCCTTTTCCTCACGAGTGCAACTAAAAAAAAAAAGGTCTGAAATCAAGACATCAATTTGAACACTTGTTTTAGTTCTACTGTTGTAAATTTAATTTAAAATAAATGTTCCTATGAAACCAGACTTATGGGACACCCTGTATAATAAAAATAATAATAAAAATGAATAAAATATTTATATATTATTTTAAATGGACCATGGTCACCCTGTATGTACGTTGAATAAAATATTTGTATATTATTTTAAATTTAATATGTAAAAAGCATTATTTTGTGTATGGAAAAGATGTTGGTTATAATGGACAGTCGTATGCATTTACATTGGTTTAATCAACATGCAATTATTTCAGTAACCAACAAATGGTTAGTCCGATCCTGGTTGAGTTGACCAGTTTGGATTGGTTGTCTAACAGCGTATGGTTCTTGAGACTAAGTGGTGCCTTTCTGTCTACTATCATACTTACGCAACTATTACACACCACAAATCAGTGTTCTACCGCGCATTTTCGTGTTTATGAAGGAACGAAAATATTAATTAGGTTTTTGGGTGTAGGAGTTGTTTAACTTCTTTTCATAACGTCAAAGGTCACGCGATGGAGGGGACCTACAACTTTACGTGAGATCCCAATCACTACCCCGCTAAGGAAGACCCATAGAAACACCTTAGCCGCTGGTATCTGAGGTCCGAGACGAGACTCGAACCGAAACTAAACGAGAAATATATACAACAAAAATGGACACGCTCTTATTGAATATTTAAGATCCATTTCTAACCCCTTCAACATCATCAAGGATTTTTCATCATACACGAATGAAAAACAAATGAAAAATGAATGAAAAACAAAAGACGAACTTTCCTTTCCCTGAAGGAACTTCGAAAGAGAAATTCCACTTAAAAAAGGCACACCTCCCGTAGTTGTTTGAAAATTCGTGTGTTATTAATCCGAAGGTGTGTAGTGTAACGATAGCAACTCCTAATGGACGATCTTTCTTCTATTACTGCCTTCTACTATCCAAGGTTGCATAATGAACGTCTCAGGAAAGGTTTAAAGACTCTCCTTTAAGGGTATTTTACATATACAGGGTGTACCATAAGATTATGGATACGCATTAATTTAATAGTTGCACTTAATCCTGCACTAACTCGGGGCACACCATATATATACACATATAGGTTTTGATCAATAAGGAAGGTATACACACACACACACACACACACACACACATATATATATGTGTGTGTGTATGTGTGCAATGGCGTATCGTTTACCGTTGAGTGCAACGTAAGGTGGCCCCTCTCATTAGTGTTAAATGTTAATTAGTTATTTAAAATTTTAAAAGGGGAAGCCTGCTATTGCTTATAATAAATTCATTTATTCATTTGTATGAGTTGTCAGCCATTAACGCACACATTCCTATACTTATTGCTCCAAATTATAATGTAAAGGCTCTAATTTGTATGCATTTGGTTTGGCCTCTTCTCGAAACAAGAATAAGACGGTGCCGGCCCCATTCGACAGTAATTGGACGGAGGGGGCGGGGGAGGTAAAGGTAGGGGGGGGGTACTAAAGGTTATAGATTAAGATACTCTTTTGAACTTATCTTTACGTACTTCGTATATATATATATATATATTCAGAGAGTGAAGGGGCGAGAGAGAGAGAGAGAGAGAGAGAGAGAGAGAGAGAGAGAGAGAGAGAGAGAGAGAGAGAGAGAGATATAGGGTCTTTGTTTCATTAGGGATAGTATGTTATCCCGCGGACTTCGGTTTTATGTTTTACTTTTACTGCCTTTTAATTGCTTATTTATCGAGACAGAATATCTCTCTCTCTCTCTCTCTCTCCCTATCTATCTCTATCTCTATCTATCTATCTATCTCTCTATCTATTTATCTCTTTAGACTTCTCTCATAAAACCCTCTTTTAGTAATTACACGAAATCTGCATATTTATAAATAAAAAAAAGAAGAGAAATTAGTTTAAAGAACTTGAATCTTTTGTTAGGGAGGAAAAAAATTGAAATTTTGGTTATTCTTGTGTGGTATTTCTCCTCCAGCTTTACTTTATGACATTTTAATTAAATCTGAGACCCGCAAATCGTTCTCCGAAAGAACTACATTTTCAAAATACACAAATTTTGAAATTTGACGCAAAATTCACTATTTTTTACGCTGATAAGAAAGTTCACTGTACGAATTCGTTTCAAAGTCTGACATTGGCTTCCTTTTTCTCATTTTAGCGTAGATTTACAATATATATATATATATATATATATATATATATATATATATATATATATATATATATATATATATATATATATATACACGATGAATAAAACCACGAAGGAAAGGAAACCCAGAGTGGTGCTCAAGCGCTTTTTTATATATATATATAATATTTGCTGAATATAAGTGAAAATTTGGCGTGAAAACCTATATACCAAAATATATTTTACAAAGCATTAGAAAATAATTAGTTCCCGTAAAGGAAATAAGTGAATTTTTTTTTTTTATTAAAAAAATGTTCAAATTCTATTAAGTCATTATTTTGTACTCGAAATTTGCCGACTCCAAATAAATCTCGCTTTTGCCCCCACCCACATGCTAATAAGCGAGATCTATCTTTCTTCCACTTATTTATCGTTCCCTCTCGTCTACGTGTGTGTGTGTGTGTGTGTGTGCGCGCGTGTGTGCGTGTGTGTGTGTGTGTGTGTTTCGTAGGTGTAGCGAGAAAACCTTTATTTTCTATCGTAAAGAATTCAAAATCCGCCCTTTCTACCCAGAGTGAAAATTTCCCTTCTAATAATGCCCAAAACATACAGAAAATAATCATACCCTGCCGGTCAAATTATGGGGCATAAGAATCACAGGGTTTAAGACGCGAGTAAGATGTCTTACTCCTCGAAGAGTTAGCTCTATAGCTAGCTAGTCGTCTCACTATAGAGAGAGAGGGAGAGAAAGAAAATAAAGACAGAGACAAAGACAGAGAGAGAGAGACACACACACACATACAATCCCCCCCCCCACACACACACACACACGTCTCATTCGAAAAAGAAGATAAGCCAAACTCGCTCCCCTCACAAAAAAAAAATAAAACTCCGATATTTTAAAAAAAAATTAAATCATTATTTATTATTCATTATTTACCACATTTTGATCCTTCCAAACTTTAATTGAGTTGTTATAATTTGACCTTTTCTCGTAACACTGAAATTAATTTAGGTTCATTTTCATTTTTGAATTTTTTAACTTTTTAAAAACAAAACAAAAAATCTTCTCCAAAATTCGTTTTAAAAATAATTTCTAAAATTAGTTCGTTCTATCGAAATATAAAAGGTCGAAAATATTAGCAAATTAGCTTTTTTTTTTTTTAAAGTTCGTTTTATATATATTGAAAGGGTATCGAAATTTATTGGAGATAAAATTTTATCTATTATATCTATTACATCTCAAACTGTTTTTTTTTTTTGTTTTTTGTATAATGATCTTGCTGAACTATTGTCTTAAAATATTTGAAAAAATATCGCAAGTTTTTATATTTTACGCGATATATATATATATATATATATATAATATATATATATATATATACATATATATATTACGTGCTAACAACGTGGCGCCATGTATAATAAGCGCATGCAGTAATGGGTTTTTAGTCATGTACTTACACGCAATAACTGTAGGTAAAGTTATTAACCGCGATGTACACGCATACAGCGTGTGTGTATATATATATATATATATTATATAATATATATATATATATATATATATATATATATATATATATATATATATATATATATATATATATATATATATATATACACGCACATGTACATATACATGTACACTTACAGCGAATAAAACTGAAAGCAAAAACCAACGATTAAAATGAATACTTTGATGGTGTCGTCAAACCCAAAATTCAAAATTGTAGACTTCAAAATCAGATAAAAAAATCAAACGTTATCTTCTTCGTTATCAGCAAAATGCATCTGTGAAGATCCTCTTTGATTTCCCGCCGGACACCACTATAACATTCCAGCTGTATGGTGGTGTGATGCTCACATGCAACACCTTCCATCACACAACGAACTATCGGCTTATGTATGTATGTATGTGTGTGTGTGTGTGTGTGTGTGTGTGTGTGTGTTATAAAGAAAGAGTGGTTGGAGAGAACACAGCATCACGTCATTTTACGTTTAGCAAACATTCGATGTAGTAATAATACTTCTGTCTGTCTGTCTGTCTGTCTTTGTCTCTGCCCCTCTCTCTCTCTCTCTCTCTCTCTCTCTCTCTCTCTTTCTATATATATATATATATATATATATATATAATATAATTATATATATATATTTACTTGTTCTATTGTTAACCGGAACAGAGAGGAGGCCTTCAGAAGGTACCGTCGGCATATAATTTATGATTCTCACTTAGCTTATATTTCTGGCCAGAGTCGTGCAAAATCTGTTTTTCGACTCGCCAAAAATTCCTTCATCAGACAAAAATGTGAAAACCTATCCAATTCTAATTCTCGCGCTTTCTGGCACCTAGACAAGAACCTCTTCAACAACTTAACTTTACTTCTTTCCCTCCTCTTTTCCATTCCGACGGCTCAGTTGCCGTTTCCCTGCTGATAAAGCTGAACTCTTCGCCCAAATTTTTGCCTCCAACTTAATCCTGAACGATTCTAGTGTTGTTCCTCCATCTCCTTCTCTCTCTGACTTAATTATGTCTGAAATTAGAATCTCTTCCAAAGAGTTCTTTCTGGCCTATCTGGGTTCAACTCGAGGAAGACGTACGGTCCTGATGGTGTCCGTTCTGTTGTTCTCAAGAATTGTGCTTCTGCGCTGACATCCTGCCAAGGCAAACTCTTTCGCCTTTGCCTTTCATCTGGTACTTTCCCTTCCTGCTGGGAGTTCGCTTTCATTCAGCCTGTTCCAAAGAAGGATGACCGCGCTCAACCCTCCAACTATCGTCCAATTGCTTTGATTTTTTGTCTTTCTAAAAGTTTTGAATCTATTTTTAAGAGGAAGGTTCTTAAACACCTTTCTTCTCGCAATTTTATTTCAGAGTGTCAGTATGGGTTCCGCAAGGAACACTCTACTGGCGATCTTCTTGCATATCTCTCTGACTCTTACTGAGCGGACGCATTCCCTGGGCTCTCTGATATTGTTTCTACTTTTGGATATTGCCGATAAATTTACTGTTGGATAGTTCTGAATTTTATATACTTGCGTTTATATCCACATTGTTATAGTTAAGTAACTGAAGATTAGTGGTTTTTAGCGATTTAGAAGTTTTCATAGCTTGCCGGCTTAATTTAATTTAAACTTGTGACGGTTATAAACGTTAACTACCTTAACTTGCGCGATGCCGCAGAAAGCGTCGTGTGCTAGGTGTGGGGGTTAATCGGTGGTATACTGATTTTAAAGATTACAACGACGGTCCTATGGCGATTACCGAGAGATTGGTTTGTTTGTTTTGTGAGTTAAGCGAAGAGATAGTTGATTTAAAACGTAGTGTACGCGAGGTGACGGAAAGACTTGTAACGCTTGATGTTGGCAGGGGTAGGCTTACAGTTGACGAAGGCCGATACTAACGTTGAAGACGTTAGTAAGTTGAAGGGTGAGGTTAGGAACATAGTTTCTAGTATAGGTAGCTTACGGGAAGGTTAGACAGAGTTGAGGAAGAGGTTAAGGTTGGTCCGAGATTAGTAGACGGGGAGGGATTTAGAGTAGTTAAGGGTGGAGCTAGGCCACGTACGTTAGGTGATAGGAATCCCCTCCCCCTGTCGAGGTTTCGA
Organism: Bathynomus jamesi; assembly: GCA_023014485.1. NCBI lineage: Eukaryota > Metazoa > Arthropoda > Malacostraca > Isopoda > Cirolanidae > Bathynomus > Bathynomus jamesi. The sequence goes on from JAJOZX010008788.1 coordinate 83,750, forward strand.
ACCCTTTCGCCCAGTTGGATAGGGATGTGAACGAGGGGTAAACGATTTTAATTGGGGACTCCTTAGTGTGTCATATGGATAAGGAGTTCGTTGAACGGAATCCAACCAAGAGGAGGAGGATCTGTCTACCAGGGGCCAGGGTTGACAGAATTAGAGACGAAGTAGATGGGATTGATGTTGCCTCCCGCCACTCGATGATGGTGACGATGGTAGGGGGCAACGACTAGTATAGGCCCGATACGAGAGTGCCTGACCTTTTGGAGAGATACAGGGGTTAATTAGGTTCTGAAGGCAAGGTTAGATGGATCCAGGACAAAAACTCACTGGACAAAAACTCACCGGACAAAAACTCACCACTTAAAGGCAAAAGAGGACAAAAACTCACCAGACAAATGTTTTTGCAAAATACATACACTCTCGTCTAGATCTTAAGATTTTAGACTCATTGTAGATAATTATCTTCATCTTTTAAACTGTTCTGTTTTTAACTAAATCGGTATACTTATGTAGTTTTGGTCACTGATTTCAAAAATAACTTTCTTTTTTTGGAGAAATGAAAAACAAACATGTTAGAGCACTTTAAATAATTGATGTGTTTTTAACGAAAATATCATGACTTAACCAATCGTCAATGGTGTACAGTTGACCTGACCGGGCATTCAATTGACCTAACTGAGCATTAATTTATAACGAAAGATTGGTGGGTTGGTGAAAAATTAATATTGGTTGGTTGGATAAAAACAGAACAATTTGAAAGATGAACAATTTGAAAGATGAAGAGTAATTATCTACAATGAGTCTAAAATCTTGAGATCTTAAGATCTTAAGATCTATACTAGAGTGTATGTATTTCGAAAAACATTTGTCTGGTGAGTTTTTGTCCTCTTTTGCATTTAAGTGGTGAGTTTTGGTCCGGTGAGTTTTTGTCCAGTGAGTTTTTGTCCGTGCCCCAGGTCAAATAGGTCTTTAATTCTAGGTATTACCCCTAGGCACGGTTTAAATTTTAGGATTACGTCAAAAACAATATTTTTGGACACCAAACTAGAAGAGATTTGTGCTCAGGAAAATGTACCCTTCATAAAGCTGTGGTCAGAATTTAGTGATCCCAGCCTTTTTATAAAAGATGGGGGTGCATTTCAATGAAATAGGGAATGCTAGGCTAGGTAGGTTAATCGATGAGAACGTTCGAAAGCTGTATAGGTCGAAGCCCTCTTTAAACGTTGTGGGGCCGGGAAACGCCGGCCCGACGTGAAAAATAGTTTAAAACACCGATCCATGGTAAAAAATAACTTAAACATCTTTTATTGTAACGCGCGTAGTATTAGAAATAAATTGAACGAATTTAAGGCGATAATTTATTCCGGGAACTACAATATAGTTGCTATCACTGAAACGTGGTTAAATACCGTGACTCGGGACTTGTTGGGGGAACTTGATATAGCGGGTTTTAAACTTTTACGAATGATAGGTTACACAGGATTGGTGGCGGCGTTTTGTTGTACATTCGTAATTCCTTAGGGCTATCGAGGTTAAGATAGATTTTCCGGCAGCAATTAATACGATATGCGTTGAAGTTAGGGCGCGTAGTATTAGCTTTAATTTCGTTGTTGTTTATAGACCTCCCGTTCAACCCCTCGATACCGATACTAGATTTTATCCACTTCTTAGTAACTTTATTAATAATCGGGATAGTATAGTTGTCGGACATTTAACTGTCCTAACGTTAATTACGAGACTTTTACTGGCAATAATGAGGGTTTGAGACTGATTGAGTTCATGGAAGATGATTTTTTACGACAGATGGTTACAGAACCAACGCGCGGTGACAATATTTTAGACGTGGTGATGACGAATGACGAAAATATAGTCGAAGGTTTGGAACTTGGTGAGAGTTTGGGATGTAGTGATCACCAAATTATTAGGTTTAAGTTATTGATAGAAAACAGTAAAGATAGTAACGTAGTAGAAAGTTCCTAATTTTCGTAGGGCTAATTTTGATAGTTTTGCGGATAGGATGAGAGTAGTGGACTGGATAATTTATTTATGTGGGTAATGACGCAAGTTTTCATTGGGAGGCGTTTAAAGAAAGTTTTATGAATATCGAAAGGGAAATTATTCTGCGTAGGCCCAAACGCGCTAGTAATCATGGTAGGCTCAAGTGGTGGACTAGGGAAATAGGTGAGTTCATAAACGAGCGTAACAGAGCGTACAGACTTAATAAGTGCAATGGCACGGTAGCTAACTTTAATAAATATATCGAGTTTAGACGTCAGGTTAAAAGATCTGTTAGGAATGCTAAGCGTAATTTTGAGATACCTGTAGCTGCGGATAGTAAACATAATCCGAAAAGTGTTTTGACTACGTCAATAATCGTAAGCTAAAAGTTAGCAAAGCTCCAGGCCCTGACGCGCTTCATTCTAGACATTTGAAAGATTTGAAAGACGTTATCGTAGGCCCCTTAACAAAAATTTTGGACGTTTTCCAGTTTATGTACCGTTTTCTACAGTACATTACATACAGCATAGTAAACATCCTGTGCCCAAGTGACGAAAGTTATAATGTGGGTTACGTTAGGTTACGTTAGGTTAGGTTAGGTTAGGTTATCAAGAACTCATTTTTGATCACTCATTTTGATCTGAAAAGAAGCAAAAATAAATGATATGAAAAACGGTACACAAACTGGAAAAGGTCCAAAATTTTTAATAAGGCACTGGAAGCGGGAATTATTCCTGAAACTTCAAATTAGTTAACGTTACGCCCATTTTTAAAAAAGGCAACCGCACAGAAGCTAACAATTATAGGCCTATTAGCTTAACGTTAATTGTCGGTAAACTTTTGGAATCCGTAGTTAGGGATCGCATCGTCGATCACTTTGAGAGTCGCGATTTGATTAATAGTAGTCAGCATGGGTTTCGACGCCTAAATCTTGTTTAACTAATTGGTTAGAGTTCTATAACAAACTAGTGCGCGAATACGATAGGCATAGAGCGGCTGACGTTATTTATTTAGACTTTAAAAAAGCGTTCGATAGAGTTCCGCATAGAAGATTAATTGTGAAGGTTAAAGCCCACGGTATACGCAGTCAAGTAGCTAACTGGTTAGAGCAGTGGTTCCCAAACTTTTTGAGTCATTGCCCGATTTTCACATGGATACCTTCATAATGACCACCACCCTACCTGTACCCCACGTAAAGCCAGTCCCAATGTTGCTATATCATTTATTTATGCACTTTCTGTACTTTAGAAGTACCGGAAGAGTACCAAATTACCCAACTGAAAAAGCCAAATTACCCCAATGGGGTAATTTACCCATAGTTTGGGAACCACTGGGTTAGAGGAATGGCTTCGTGCCAGGAAACAGAGGGTCGTTGTTAATGGCAGGGAATCGGGGTGGTTGGATGTAGGTAGCGGTGTCCCTCAGGGTTCAGTGTTAGGCCCATTGCTATTCGTAATTTACATTAACGACATAGATGTAGGCTTGACCAGTAAAGTGACAAAATTCACGGACGATACTAAAATAGGCGGTAAAGTTGTTAACGTGGACGATAGAAATAGGCTTCAAGACGATGTAAATAGGATTATGGAGTGGACTGATAAGTGGCAGATGCAATTTAACGTTAGACAAATGTAAAGTTTTGCATATAGGTTCTCGTAACAACAGTTACACGTACACGATGGATGATAGACAGTTAGCGAGCGTTGACGAGGAAGTAGATTTAGGCGTACGCGTATCTAAGGATTTAAAAATTAGGAACCAGTGCCTGGAGTCTTGCGCAAAAGCTAATACGATGTTAGGCTTCATTGCGCGTAATTTCGAATTTAAATCAAAGAATATTATATTGCCTCTTTACAAGTCCCCAGTCAGGCCTCGCTTAGAATATGCAGTACTTTCCTGTTGTCCCGGACCCCAGACCTTTTGCCGAAAATATCACAACTTAACCTAACCAATTGTCAAGGGCATACAGCTGACCTAACCATATTTCTTGTATGTTCATGATGAGACTTTAAAAGATTATTAATAATAATAACAGAAAAACCAGTGCTTTCCTGTTAGGTCAACTGTATGCCCTTGACAATTGGTTAGGTTAAGTTGTGATATTTTCAGCAAAAAGTCTGGGGTCCGGGATAACAGGAATGTACCGAATATGCCGTTCAGTTTTGGTGCCCGTATTTGTGTGAGGATATTGATAGGTTGGAAAGGGTTCAGCGACGCGCCATGAAACTAATTCCGTCAATAGGCAACAAGTCTTACGAAGATAGAATTAAAGAGTTAGACTTGCATTCTCTCGAAACTAGGAGATTAAAGGGGGGAGTTTATTGAAGTTTTCAAAATCGTTAATAAAATCGATAACGTAAATTTTGACACATTGTTCATTTTCGATAATAGCAATACTCATAGTAACGGATTTAAATTACGTGGCAAACGTTTCATTACAAACATCGCTAAGAACTTTTTACGTTTAAAGTAATTGATAAGTGGAATAATCTTCCCGCGTCCGTCGTGAACTCTACCAGCGTTAATATGTTTAAAAACCGCTTAGATAGGCATTTTAAAAATATTAACGTTGTTTAAAATAATAAAACAATTAGCAACAGGAGCTCTGGGGTAATGGTCGAGGTTTGAGTCTGTTGACGATTAATGCCAGTTTGTGACATGCCAGCGTGTGATTATCAGCAACAAAAATATATTTAAAAAAAATTAGACTAACACGAATGTAGATGTAGCTCGGAGCGTAAACTAACCCACTTTTTGTTATACTCTTCATACTTTTTTTTTTGTTCTTTTCTTATCCTCTCTTTACTTGCATGTCTGGAGTTTGCATGGTATGACAGTGTTTGAGTTAAGACTGTGTTTGCATGGTTTGTAAGCGTTCTTATTTTACTTCTTTTCATCTTTCACCCTTTTCCTATTCTCTTCGATTATTTTCCCGACTTGTCGGCAGTGGCCGGCGAATGATGATGGTGAGTCTTTCTCTCTCTTTTTCTGAATGAATGTTAACCCACGAATGATAGGTTTTGCTACTTACTTAACCCCTTATTCTCTTCTTTTAACCCCCTACTCTCTTCTTTCTCTCGGGCTAATAGTCCGGTAGCACAGACCCTGATTTTACTGGAACCCTGCATTGTTTGTTATAAAGCAAATTTTTACATATTTTGAAAACTTATACCACCCCATTCAAGAATCCATTGGGTGTACACCTGACCCCCGCTTGGCTTTTTCAATATGGCCGCCATTTTCCAAGATGGCCGGCGAAACTGAAAAATCCCATATCCTGGTCAATACTTGATAGATTTTGATGATCTTGGTGTCATTTCTAGGGGTTTTTAGGATGATGAGTCGATCTGGAGGAGTTGCAGATACTTTGGGAGTCGTTTTGACCCACATTCGTCAATACTCAAGGTCACTGGAGGTCAAACGCCCCCCGAAATAAGGAATATCCCATATCCCGGGCAGTCGTGGAGATATTTTGGTGATCTTACTGTCGTTTTTATGGTTTTGGGCGAGACTGAGTAGTTCTATAGGGTTTAAAATGAAATCAGGGATTATTTTCCCCATGGTAAGGTGAATTCCAATATGTCTAATTATTCCTCTTATTTTTTCAGGTTGTTGAGATTATTGCTGATGGTGCTGCCCACCTGGTGGTTTGATGACGTCTTGGTTGTGCTGATTCCAAAATTGTTTTTTGACTGCTGAATATGGAGAATATACTAGATGAGCATTGTTTAGTTTTCATTTGCTGAGGATAAATTATTCCAATGTGATTTGTACTCTGAAGAATGGGTAAACAAAACTCTTATTTTTCAGGTTCTACAAAAGCTGCAGACGAATGTTTCAAGGATTTCTTGCGTAGCTGTCCTGGAGGTCAGAAAGGTCTTTCAAATTGTGGGAGGATTCAGAAAATCATAGAGAGCAGCGACATCAGAGGGCAGCCAGATGTTCGAGCGAGACTAGAGCCTCTTTTGGAAGATGGAGCAAAAATCCTTTGTTGTCACAAGAACTGTGTTTCCACTTATGTGTCCAAGCGGAATTTATCAGCATTCATGAAAAAGAGAGAATGTGATACCCTTACAGTGGAGCCAAAAAGACTACGTAGTGCTGTTCTCAGTGAAGGCCCAGTATATGACCCTATAAAACACTGTCTCTTTTGTTTGAAAGTCAGTGAGTGTATATTACCCGAGAAATATGACATCAAAGTTCCGGTGCAATACCGCACTCCAGCATCTAGGTTTATGACCGATAAGCTTGGTGATTAAAAAACAAATTACAAAGATGTGTTGATAGAAAAGTGTAAACTGAAAAATGATGAGCAGGGACAAGTTGTACTCAGTAGGTTGTTGGGCATGAAAGGAGATTTACCGGCTGAAGAAGCCCGATACCATAAAGATTGTATGTCTACCTTTCATGTTGAGGTTGAGAGAGCTCTTCTCTACTTCAATTGAAGTAGAGAAGCTTTACAAAGAGTTAGGTGGTGAGAAGTTGTCACGTAGGTCGCTCATTGTTTGCTGCTGTTTTGTGGACAGTCGACTGGCCTGCTAGTGGCACAGTTGCTACATTTATCCAAACCTTCAAAGTATGGCTACCGAAACATCTTTCTCGTGCATCTATAGTACTAGCTTTTGATCGCTACTATGATTTCTCTCCGAAACCAAGCACTCTGGCAATGAGAAGCAAGAGCAGTAGAGTTCACAAGCTGGACCTCAACACCCCATTGCCTACAAGAGACGCTGTTCTCACATGCACCGCGAACAAGGAGCAACTAAACAGGCTGATCTGTAAGCAAATCCTTGTTGACAGTGAGTATCTCGCAACTGTAACCCATGACCATGAGTTGCAGGATGGCAGACCATACCGACTTCCATTGTGCGAGGCAGGAGTCGAGCAGCATTGGAGCTCTCATCATCTCATGAAGAGGCTGACGTGATAATAACACAACACGCTATCGCACAAGCTGAGAAAGATTCTGATGCCCGCATCTCCATCATTTGTGATGACACAGACGTGTTTGCCATGCTGACTCACTTCTATGAATTTAAGAAACTAGGCTGTCCCATGATTATGGAGTCTCCAGTGCGTGGCAGAAAATCAGTGGACATCCGAGCAACTGTAACCCACCACAAAGACATCATCCCACAAATCCTCAAACTACACGCTTTGAGTAGTTGTGACACAGTTGCAGCAATACATGGCATCGGCAAAGCCACTGCCATTGCCACAGCCAAGAAGGGTCGGAAGCTAGACAAGCTGGGGTCCCTTGATGCATGCTTTGACCATATCGAGAAAGAGGCAACAGCGTTCATTTTGTATGCTATGGGGATAAGAAATCCTCATCTCTTACTGAGTGTCGTCAGCGAGTATGGGCTTAGAAGACAGGGAAGTCGGGAACTGCTGCACCCAAACTATGTTCTCTACCACCAACAACTGAAGCTTTCTATCAAAATGTGCTCAGAGCCCACTACACTGTGGCGAACTGGCTCGATGCACTAAAGTGTGACCCACCACCACTTGATCCTGTGCATTATAGGTGGGAGAGAGACGAAACAAACAGAGTTCTCATCCCAAAAACAGTTGGTGAAGGAGTGTGCTTAGCACCAGATGAAGTTCTGAAGCTAATCAGATGTGGGTGTGAATCACAATCAGCATGCAGGGGGAGTCGCTGCGGCTGCATGGGACGCGGAATCCCTTGCGCAATGTTCTGTGCATGTGGCAGCGGCTTGGATTGCAACAATCCATTGACCCAAAACGCAAACGAAGAGTAGACTGATGATCCTGACGATCCTGACACAACCATGTCTTTTGATATTTGCCCCCAAGAATTGGTTACCTAATGTGAATAACTGCATCAAAGTTGTCAATGCCAATCCCCCAGCTAGGTGTGAGCTTTGTTTTGCTTACGAGGTCATATCTTGTAGCTTTGCAACCTTCCATAGAATGCATGTGCCCTGCACTTCAGCATAAATTGTGGTTTATATCCGAATATCCATATCCATATATTGTGGGTTATGTCATTTAAGCATTATGATCTGGTTTTATCTGCAGAAAAGATGTTAAGTGCTCAGCAGTTAGCTAGATTGTAGAAATTGTCACTGAAATAAAACAAATACAGTGATGTCAACTGTGGCATTATCATATTTCAAGGCCAAACTTTAACCTCAAATGACCTTGACTTGACCCATGGAGTTGCAAAATGATATCCTACTGTTATCATGTGCCTATATAACTACTCAGTCTCGCCCAAAACCATAAAAACGACAGTAAGATCACCAAAATATCTCCACGACTGCCCAGGATATGGGATATTCCTTATTTCGGGGGCGTACGTTTAACCTCCAATGACCTTGAGTATTGACGAATGTGGGTCAAAACGACTCCCAAAGTATCTGCAACCCCTCCAGATCGACTCATCATCCTAAAACCCCTAGAAATGACACCAAGATCATCAAAATCCACCAAGTAGTGACCAGGATATGGGATTTTTCAGTTTCGCCGGCCATCTTGGAAAATGGCGGCCATATTGAAAAAGCCAAGCGGGGGTCAGGTGTACACCCGATGGATTCTTGAATGTGGTTGTATAAGCTTTCAAAATATGTCAAGATTTGCTTTATAACAAACAATGCAGGGTTCCCACCCCGTGCAACCGGACTATAACCTTAGAGTGAATCTTAGGGTCTTTGTTAGCCTTAGCTTCTGTAGATCCTTCTTTCGGGATTTCGGAGAAACCTTTTCTATTGCGGTAGACATATCAAAAGCTTTTGATTGAATCTGACACAAATCGCTGGTTAACAAAGTGCCCTCCTTTGATTTCTATCCTTTTATCTGCGCCTTCATCTCTAATTTCCTTTCTGGCCGATCTGTAGCCGCGATTGTGGATGGCCACTGTTGTTCTCCTAAAGCTATTAATAGTGGTGTTCTCCAGAGCTCTGTCCTGTCACCCACTCTTTTCCTTTTATTTATCAATGATCTATTAAGTTGCACTTCCTGACCTATCCGCTCCTATGCCGATGATTCCACTCTTCACTTCTCCACCTACTTCACAAAGTGTCCCTCTCAACAGTCACTCCATGCTTCGAGTAGGGCGGCTATGGTACACCTGACCTCTGTTCTTTCTGCTATCTCTGAGTTGGGTAGAGAAAACCTTGTGACGCTTTCAATGCCTCAAGAACTAGGTTCTTCCATCTGTCTACTCGTCACAATCTTCCACACGACTATCCTCTTACCTTCACAAAGACACAACTCAATCCTTCCTCTTCTCTTAACATTCTCGGTGTTTCCTTTTCTCGTGATCTTTCCTGGGAAGATCACATATACTCTCTTTCTAAAACAGCTTCTAAGAGGTTACGTGTGTTGTACCGCCTCCGCGGTTTCTTCAACCCCGCTCACTTGCTGTTTCTGTACAGGGGTCTTGTCCGCCCCTGTATGGAATATGCTTCTCATGTATGGGGTGCCTCAACCCACACAGCCCTACTTGACCGGGTGGAATCAAGGGCTTTTCGTCTCATCAATTCCCCGCCTCTTACTGACTATCTTCAATCCCCCTCTCTTCGTCGTAATGTTGCCTCACTCTCTCTTTACTATCGCTATTATAACGGACACTGCTCCTTCGAACGCTCTAACCGCATGCCTCCTCCTTTAAGGAGAGTACGCAGAACCAGACTTTTTATACATTCTCATTCCTTTTCCGTTTAATTCTCTATTGCGAGGTTAATCGGTATTTTCAATGTTTTATCTACTCAACCAGTCAACTCTGGAACAATCTTCCTCTCTCCATCTTCCCCCTCCCCGTCTGTGAGCTTCAATCTTTCGAACGCAGAGTGTCCAGGCATTTCGAAAACCCTGGACCTTGATTTTGGTTCTTTTCTTCTTCTCTGGCGGGGAAGGGGCGATTTCATGGGCATTCGTTCTTGACCCCTCCTTCCTGCATAAGAAAAAGTAGGCACCTTAGGTTATTCCGTAATTTTTTATTTGATAGTTAGTCAATAAATAATTAGAGATTTATTGAATCAATATAATTAGAATCGTGTTGCTTTTCCCTTTCCATTTTCCATTTGTTCTTGACGACAATCATTGTGGTGTCTATTTACTTTTGTTAATTCTCTCTCTCTCTCTCTCTCTCTCTCTCTCTCTCTCTCTATATATATATATATATATATATATATATTAGTGATGTAGGTCACATCCGCATCCGCATCCGAACCCGCGGAACATCCGCACATTTTCTCGCATCCGCATCCGCACCCGCATCCGCACTTTGGACTGCGGATGTCGTGCGGATGTGGACCGTTGAGATAAAATGTCATTAATAAGCGGAAATTATCAAATTCTACTATATTAATAGAACTAGTTCATTGTGCACAAAAGTGATGCAAGCGACAAGACGAGAGGCTGTTCTTGTATGAAGTTACTCTCTTGCAACCTACTTAGATCCACGTTACAAAGCTAAGTTATTTTCACCTAGTACATTAGAACGAGTTAAATCATCACTTGGCAAAGCAGTTTTGAACTGCTTTGCCAAGTGATGATTTAACTCGTTCTAATGTACTAGGTGAAAATAACTTAGCTTTGTAACGTGGATCCAAGTAGGTTGCAAGAGAGTAACTTCATACAAGAACAGCCTCTCGTCTTGTCGCTTGCATCACTTTTGCGCACAATGAACTAGCTTCAATCTCTTGAATCTGTCGCTTCGCCACCCACCAAAAGAATAAAAGTTTCAGTGACAGAACCAACACCTTCAACAAGCAAATCTATCACAGAATCTGTCTCTCAGTTTCTTGAGTCAAGCAGCAATGACGAGACCTACGCGATGTCAAAAGATGTAGTAAAAATGATCGAGAGCTATCACCAAGAAAAACGCCTGGCTGCATGTGACAATCCTATTAGTTGGTGGAAAAATACGCAGAATATCTATCCATACTTGAGTAAACTTGCAAGGAAACATTTAGCCTGTCCTCCAACAAACGTACCAAGCGAGAGATTATTTAGCAGTGCTGAATTAATATATGATGAAAAGAGAAACAGACTGGCAGCAGAAAAGGCAGAAAAATTAATGTTCTTTAAGCATAACCTTCCTATAATTAAGTTTGAACATTAAACGATGAACATCTTAGTTTACTTTATTTTAATTACTTATTTATAAATATGCCTAATAAAACTTTAAACTTAATATAAATAGTTATCAAGCTAATTAAAGATCTCTTTCTATAAGGGTGGAGGTTGGGGAAAGAGGTCGGTGGGGTGCATTTGAGTTGGGTTCACGTCCCGCATTCTGGTAACACAATTATGGTTTCTAATTGTGGCTGAAACTCAACAAAATATAACGAATTTATTTGCAGACGAATTCACTAATTGATTTCTATATTAGTTAGATGCTTGATATTATTTTATGTGTTCAGAGAAAAGTACAGCAATTATTGTACAATTAATCAATTATACTACATTATAGCTACAGCTCTCTCTATATAATAACTTATTATACACGTTAAACACAACAAATCCAATATATCCTAAAAAATAACGAAAATGTAGACATCCGCATCCGCGGATGTTGAAATCAAACATCCTCATCCGCGGATGTGAAAAAAATGACATCCGCTACATCACTAATATATATATATTATAACTGCAAACACGCAGTATAATTAACGTAAAGAACGACGCTTTGTATAGGAGAATTATCCGCGCAAGATGAGAGCGAAAGAACGAAACAATCTTGCGCGGATAATTCTCCTATACAAAGCGTCGTTCTTTACGTTAATTATACTGCGTGTTTGCAGTTATAATGTATATAATGTTACGGCATGCGGGAGGTGCCCCTTTGGGGCATTGGTTTCTGCGCGCATGTAGAGGAATTACGACATTTGATTGAGTGAGGCCCGTGGTGTAATGGTTATCATATCTGACCGGCAATCGGAAGATCCCGGGTTCGATTCCCGGGTGGTTACCTCATTTTTTCATTTGTTTCGTTCTTTCGCTCTCATCTTGCGCGGGTAATTCTCCTATACAAAGCGTCGTTCTTTACGTTATATATATATATAGGGTGGCGCAAAAGTCGCACATCATAGGATTTTTCAGTGTTGATTATAATATATTATTTTTTTTCTTCTTTTAGGTAGAGGATGGCTGCGAAATTAACAATAGACGAGAGGGCGAGCTTGGTTTTAATGCATTGGAATATCAGGTACTACAAATCGATGAATCGGTACAGAATTTAAATTCTGTACCGAGTCATCGATTTGTTGTACCTGATATTCGATACATTAAAACCAAGCTCACCTTCTCGTCTATTGTTAATTTCGCAGCCATCCCCTACATAAAAGAAAAAAAAATAATATATTATAGTCAACACTGAAAATTCTTATGATGCGCGACTTTTGCGCCACCCTGTATATATATATATGTATATATATGTATATATATATGTATATATATATATATATATATATATATATATATATATATATATATATATATATATATATATGTCAAATAGATGTATACACAAATATGTGTGAATGTATCATATCCTCGTTGACCTCGTTGCTGTTCCGTGCGTTGGTCTCTCTTCACACGAAGGTCAAGCTGGTGCCCGCCTCTAGGTCTAGCTTAGTGAAGGAGCGAGTTGCTTTCTTGCGTTCTCCACCGTACATAGCCATGTACACCCAGTTCATCTGGTACCGTCCCGAGCCAGGAAACTTTGACCCCTGTAACGTTTCTGAGATCCTTTGGAAGCTGGTTAAAAAGTCTTGGCCCCCCCCCCTGACAACCAAGCTATTTTCCTTCAGTGTTGAGGAGGTCCCTTGTCGGGCCTTTAATTTGGGAACACTACACATCCTGTCTTCCTATTTTCCAGTGTTGTTTGAATGGTAATTGGGTTTAGTTTGAGGTTTGGTACCAGTTTTTCGATCATTTTCCATATGTAGATTATGGTATACCTCTCTCTTCTTTCCAGGGAGTACAGATTTAGTTTACGAGGTCTTTCCCAGTAGTTGAGCTCTTTGCAGCCATCGATATTGGCTGTGAAATGTCTCTGAGTTTCTTCTAGTTTATTAGTTTCTTCCTTTTTATATGGGGACGTCAAAACTTAGCAGTATTCAAGTTTGGTATAATCAGTGTTTTTAGCAGGGAATCATCACTGTCCTGTCCCTTCTTTTGAACGTTCTTAGTACCTGTCCCGCGACTCTTTTTGCTTTATTTATCGCTATCTGATTTTGTGTTTCGAATTTCGCATCATCTGTCATTATTACCCCTGGATCGATTGTTTTCGTGCTTCTCTGAATTTCCTGTCTATCTGGAGCATAATATGCAGTCTATTTAAGTTCCTCTTTTCTACCATATCTCAAGAGCTGAAATTTCTCGGTGTTAAATGTCATGTTGTTGTCTTCTGACCATTTGTATATTTTGTTCGTGTCCCTCTGCAAGGCCTCCACTTCATTTACATCGCTGATTTTTCTGCTGATCTTTGTATCGTCTGCAAAGGATGTTACTATACTGTTGCTGTTTACTCCGCTGTCTATGTCCGTTAGCATGATAATGAACAGGAGCGGGCCACTATTGTACCTTGTGGTACTGAGTTGCGTACTTCCGATTCTCATGATGATATACCTTGAATTTTGACGACCTGTAGACGTTCTCTGAGGAAGTTGTAGATCCATTTTCCCACTTTGCCTATGACATCGTAGTTGTCATTGCTTTCCAGTGCATCTAGGATATTGTTGTAGTGTTCTATTAGTTGGATAGGCATGATCTCCTGATCGGAATCCTTGCTGATTTTCGTTGAATCTTTCCAGTGTCTCCAATAAATCATAAATTTTCTCTCTAACTATTCTTTCAAATACTTTGGTGAAGTTGGACGTCACGTCAATGACACTGGTCTATAGTTCTTTGCTTGAGATCTGTCCCCTCCTTTATATATAGGACAATGTTTGCTCTTTTCAAGATGCTCGGTATTTCCCGTGTCTAGGGATCTTCTCCATATCCAATATAAAGGTGTAACTATTTCATTTTTGCAGTTTTTAATCAATAATGCGTTCCAATTGTTCGGACCTGCAGCTGAATGTGGTTTCATTTGTCCTATAGCTCTCGCTAAATCTTCTGGGGTAAAATCAAAGTCTGTTATACACTCTCCTTGCAATTTCTCTTCAAAGAATGTAGCTATGTCAGATATCGCTTTGTCACTTTTTGGGGTACTGAAATTTGATTCATACTGGGTTCTCAATGTTTCAGATATTTCTTTTGGATCAGTAGCGGCGCGCGTTTTTGTTTTCCTTTTCGCATAGCTATAGAAATATTTTGGATTTTCTTTTATTGCTTCTACCGCATTTTCCTCTCCCCTCTCTGTATGGTCCTTAATCAGGGCTTGTATTTCCCTTTCGATACCCTCAAGTTTTTCTTGTATTATTTTCCTGGCATTATCTCCGCAGCTGGCTAACTTCGCCTCCACTCTCTTTCTTTTGCGGAATATTCTTCTCTTTTGCCTCTTTAGCCAGCAACTCTTTCCTTTTGGCTGTGATTTCGGGGGCATATTTTTCTAAAATTCTCAGCGTTTTTCTTCCAAGGTTGTTAGCATTTCTTCAGTTGTTTTATTCTCTAAAACTGTTCTCCACTCTATTTGGGCCATGTGCGATCTGATTGCTTCCCAATTTATAGTCTTGGAGTTCAAGTTAAAGGCCCCAAATTTGCTTCTTTCCTCAATATGTGTATTGTCTTTTAATGTTGTCGTCGCATTTGTTGATATCTCGATTAAGTTGTGGTCTGCGATAATGATTGGGGTTATTTTTATATCAGCAATCAAGTTCGTGTTATTCGTGAATACCAGATCTAGGCAGTTATTTTTTCTGGTATTTTCCGTTATCTCCTGTCAGCATAAACTCATTTGTGAGAACTATCAACATTTTTGCTTGCTCCTGGTCTTCTCTTGTGCCCCCCTTGTCCTGGTGTATATATATATATATATATATATATATATATATATATATATTCCTATCCACCTTTTTGTATTTTATAAATGGGAAGTTAAAGTCTCCGCAGATCATTATATGGGGAGATGGAGGGTTATGGCCTTTATTAGCTTTCTGATAATCATCAATGGCCTCCGATCATCATGGTCTCTTAAAAATATTTATCTACCTATCGATAGCTAAATAAATAGGCACACACACACACACACACACACACCACACACACACACACACACACATATATATATATATAATAATATATATATATATAATATATATATATATAAAGACGTAAATATTTCAGTAATTTTAGTATTCATACTACATTTTAGTGAATATACTGTAGATTAATATTGAATAATTAACATGTAGAGGGTGTTTATGGCTTTGTCTAGTTAAACAAACAGTTTAATATAATTGAAAACACTACCAAATATAGATATATACATAAGTAAATGCAGAGAGAGAGAGAGAGAGAGAGAGAGAGAGAGAGAGAGAGAGAGAGAGAGAGAGAGAGAGAGAGAGTGCTTGAGTATGAAAGCTGTATGAGAGCGAACAAATACGATAATAATAAAATAATAATAATAATAATAATAATAATAATAATAATTCATTAAATAAAACTAGAATGAAATAAAACAAGCAAAAAGTCTTCAGAAGAACTTGTTTCAAACATATTATATGATTTTAATTATTACAAGAACCTCGTGAAATAAACTTATCAATTATAATAATAAATTATTCATAAACTTCTCAATATACATTTTTATAAAGGAAGTCAATTAAAAAAAATAGTTCCGAACATACTCAGTAGTTTAGGACTTCCGACCATAACTTTTCAAAGCATCCGCTATAAACAACTGCTTTTAACAACGATTAGTTTATTTAACCTTTTGCGACATACACGCCAGACCTTTTATTGTGTTAGTTTATTATTTTATTATCTTATTTTATTAATTTTTTTAATTTTATTTTTATATGTTCTTTCATGCGCTGATCTTGTTACAATTTGACGGGCGGAAAAGGAGTGAATGTAGTGGTGTTAGAATGAAGTTAGGACTGATAAGGTGGGTTAGTTCTTAACTGGTGTGCCTGAAGGAGTTAACACATTTTTTGAGGTATTATATTTATGAGAACTAAAGGCGTCCTTCACAAAGCCATATACGGTTTATAACGGCCTTTCGTTTCCATTAAAACATCATACAGGGTCGTGCAACTTCTTTGTAAAGAAGTTTCAGCCGTTTCAATAATAGAGCAATATTAGTTCTTGTATTGTACTATAGCATATATTGTATAAACGTACGAGAACATTCCCAAGTTAAAATATGTAGCTGTAAGTAAGAAAAAATATGTATATATATATATATGAGTGAGAAGTCCAGTTGGTTTTAAGAGAGTATATATACTCCAATTGTCTCTACAGATTTTCATCACCATACAGTATATCTGTATACGTAAACTTCAAACTTTGTTATTTAGTTAAATCTATCAATATGTATGCAAAATTTTCTACCACTTCTATCTGTATACCCAATTTAAATTAAATTCATGATGAGGTCATGGAGGTTTTTCTTTGTATTAACCATATCAGTTTATCTTCACTGGTTCAGTTAATGATAATGATGATAGTGCTAATAAGAGTTCAACGTTACGTGCAGCGATGACATTTTGAATCCCATGACAGAACTACATCAGCTGTATCGGAAATAGTTTTGCTTTGAGACTGAACTTAGTATAATATCACTGGTATAAATAGTAAAGACCAAAAACAGAGCCTTGGGGTATACTCTGATGGTAACATCTTTCTGAAATGAATTTAAATTAGTATTGATTCCGATTAGTAAGGTATGATTTCACAAAGTTCAAGGCCTCTCCTTTAACTCTATATCTATTCGGTTTTTGTAGTAACAAATTAACTAACAACCCTTGAGAGACCAAATCAAATATCTTCGAATATTATATAAAGAGTTATGATAAAAGCCAGTTAAAACCATGTAATAAATTACTAATTTCACGCATCTTGTATACGCGCACCTTTTCCTTTATTGGTGAAGAAACCAAATTAATATTTATTAAACAGAAAGTAATTATGGGAATATAATATATTAAATGTTAATTAATATGTCGATATAAATACGTGTAATTTGTAACATCTAGTTTATCAACAGTTTTGGAAAATGTTATAACTAAGGTGAAATGACAAGCTTGACCTTCGTCAGAATGAACAATTCTGGCGGAAACCCAACCAAGGTTAACAACACACGCAATCTTAATTCAAACTAACAAGAAATTTTATTTTTTTAATGCAAAATTAAACATTTGTGCCAATATATACAAGTGCCATCTCATCACCAACGAATTTACACTCTGAAGAAAATCTAAACAATTTGATAGACACGAATTTGTCCCAACTTTCTACCATCTTCTAATGATTAATTTCAACATTTTTACCTAATGATTATGCTCAACACCGAACCAAAGTTTTACTAAACATCTCATCTCGTTTTACAGACGGTTAAATGTTTCGATTGTTTAGATTTGTCCCCAGAAAGTTTATTTTATAATGTTTACATTTAAATTTTTTTTTTCTGTTATCTGTATTCAAGTGCCAGTTTATGTCGGGACAAATCTAAATAGTTGAAACATTTAACCGGCTGTAAAACCAGATGTTTAGCGAAATATCTATACTCAAATGTCCAACAAAATACTTAGTTAAATGCCTAGAAATTAATCTTTTGAAATAACTAGAATGGAGGAACAAATTCACGTTTAACACCAAAATGTTTAGATTTCCTTCAGAGTGTGAAAGTCGAGCAGGAATTTGGACTGTGCATAAAAATTAATATCTTTCCAAAGTTTGTTTATTTCAAATGATACTTCAGACAGAAAAGTGGATGAAAAAGGAGACGAAGGAATCACTATTTATAGTGTTGAAAGAAAGAGTTGACCTGTACTTTATAGAGGTATAAAGAGTTCTGAAGATTTTTCAGCATAGAGTAAAGTATGTTCGGCGAAAATCAAATACTACATTCGAGGAAAAACCATCGTTCCTACGGTTAAACATGGTGGTGGTGGTAGCTTACTTTTTGGGGGATGCTTTAGTGCTTCTGGTCCAGGAATACTTACTGTCATCAATGGAATCTTGAATTCGAAGAAATATGAGGAAATTTTAGAACTTTATCCTTCAGTTCGGGAGGTGCGAATGGGTCGCAATTGGGTACCACGACAAGATAATGATCCAAAATATTAAAGTAAGACTACCATGAAATGGCTTCAACAAAAGAATTTCAAGTTTCTCAAGTGGCAGTCATAGCTCAGATCTTAATTTAATCGAGAATTTGTGGTTTGATATAAAAAAAAGCCATCCGCAAGAGAAATACTTCGAGTCTGAATGAATCGCAACAATTTTCTTTAGGGAAATGAACTAAACTTTATACTGAAGATGTCGAAACCTTGCAGAAAAATACCCAAAACGAATCATTAAAATCATTCGAGCAAAAGGTGGACACACAAAGTATTAAATAATTTTGTAAGTAAATATACTAAAACTTCTGCATTTTAACTCTTTTTTTTTTAATTTTCTCAAATTCTTTGATATTTTACAGCATATGTTGGTGTTGAATTAATTTTTTTATTTGTTAAATTCTTCCAAACGAACATTGAACTTTTCATAACCATCCTATGCATGGTGCAAAAGATTAGGACGAATATAACCGAACTATTTCTCTGTACGAATACGTATGTGCGCCACTGTATATTTTCAATATATTGACGAAAGGATAGTTTGCCATTAAGCACAACTCCTAATAATTACCCTTCAGTAACGCGCGATATGAAGTGCAAGTCGACAATAATATTGATGGCTGGTATTAATTTCTTTTTTGTTATTAGCAGGAAGTTTGTTTGGTTTTACTTAAGGATAATTTATTGGCCTTCAGCAAGTCGTATACTCTCGCGATGTCTCTATTTACTAGTTCGTTAAGGGATTTGAGATCGCTGTCTGATCATATCAGAGAGGTGTTATCCTCATATTGGAAGCCTTTCCCGTTATGAGAGTTGTGAAAGTCATTTATATAGATCAGAAATAAGATGGGGACTAAAATGCTTCCTTGAGGAACTCCATGTGTGATTTTTAGTTCGGCAGTGATGATGTTATTATGTTTGATGCATTGTCTTCTGTTTTATAGGTATGATTTAAAGCAGTTTATAGCAACGTTATTTATGCCATAATGAGATACTTTATAAATAAATATGTCGAGGGAGATTGTATCAAAGGCTTTTGATAAGTTCATAAGCCAGAGGACACAAGACTCTTTATTAATGAAGTTTTTATATAGCACGTCTAACACGGCTGAAATCGCGCCGCTCGTTTTATGGCCCTGCCTAAAGCTAAATTGATACTTCGATATGAGGCTATTTTCCTCGAAATATTTCGAGAGTTGCGTGTACACAAGTTTTTCAAATATTGTTCCTGATGTGAGTAAGAGAGATATAGGTCGATAATTCGAAGGTGGTGATTTGTCTCCTAATTTGAATATTGGATAATCTCGTTCCTTTTTAAGTACGTCAGAGACAATAACATGACGGAGAGATGAGTTGAATAATATTGCTAAAGTATCTGAGCAGTATTTAATGCCAGTGTTTGGAATAGAATCAACGAGACATGGTTTGTTTTAAAGGAATGGAACTAACCATTTTGATATCTTTGGGAGGGATAGGAGAGGAGAAAATTTGAACTGGGGTATTATCAAGATATTCTTCGTAGCTGCGTATCGAGGGCGCTATAAGATCAGCTGTATTTTTCCCATGGTAAGAAAGTACCTTATTTACATGATTGACTACATCTAATGGTTCGTTATATTTATTATTATTATTTGATATAGTAATAAGCATATAATAATGAACACTAGAATATTCTCGTATGATTATATGAATTGTCCTTAACTGCTAATACTGGGAGATTCATTCGTGCGGCCCTGTGGGTAAGCGTTTGAATTAATTAGGACGGAGGCTATGAAGTTATTTGGATCAAAATTCACTTGCATTAGAAAATTATTAAAATCATTATCAGAGATTTTATTGGAACTTTTACTCTTTATATGAGGGGAGCTCGTTAAACCAGTTTTGAGATAGAAGTGTTTAAACTTTGTGACTATTGTGTACGAGGGGCACATAGCGCAAATACACGCATTGAAAATAACTACATTTTGAGTGTACGAGGGGAGTATTTGGCTATATCAAGTTGTCTGTGATGGGGAGAGGGTTGAACTATTCATTCGTGGAACAATCGCAAAAATCGCCAATGTGGCGAGTTCGCCCCTTATACTCGCGACGGTTCATATATATTGTCCCGTTGCGAGCGAAGCATTTCGAGATCTCACCTGTGAAGTCCTTCCTGAAATCTCTTATCCTTTTGGAGAGGTTTCTATTATAGTTGGTCATATACTCATTAACGGAAATTCTTGGTCTCACCTGAATTCACGCCCTACGAATTCTCTTTTCACGTCTTCATTCGAGATCACAATCTGATAGGTGGTGCGGCGTTGTTCTCCATAGGTCGACCGAGTCTAGAGGCTTCTATGATGTCTGTTGGTTTTACATTTATTCGAAGATTTCTTAGCAAAGCCTCGACTGTTTTATGTTTCAGGTCTTCATTTTCGCTCTCAGCAAGTGTCTCTGGCCCACTAATTACTATAACATTCTTATATTGGGCCTATTGGAGGTGTTCTATTCGCTCTTCCAATTCCTGTTTGTTTTTCTGGAGGGTTTCTCTCCTTATGCTCAGCGGATTCTTTCTGCGGGAATTCAGTTTTTTCGGCTGAGGGATCCAACTTGCTCCGTAAGCGTCCGCGCAATCCCATGGAGCTCCTCGATTAAGAAGCTCGAAGAGTTTACGGTTATCTTTGCTTAACACTGTTAGCAGATGCTGCTGTTCACTGGTGTCTTGCACCACGACAGCACCACCTGTGGAAACAGGTGGAAAGGGGAGAGATGTGGCACCACCGCTTGGGATCCAACAGTTGGGTATGTCGGTCTGGGTAGAGGAACTGGCACCGTCGTTCGTGTCATATTGGTCGGAGGAGTTTAGACGTTCGCTCCTCCTCTTTGAAGATAGGTCGGTCGGTAGACATACGGTTCTCGTTTCCATTATCCATTTTGATTTTGAATTTACTGTAAGATTTCTTATCTTTAATGTTTTTTAAATTTTGTTCATAGTATCATATATTGTTTTTGATAACTTCAGTTATTTATTTAAAATATTTATAAAATTCTTGAACGAATTATATCCAATTAATCGTAACTGAAACTTTTTAAATAATTTATTCTTAATTCTTTCGAACACAAAAGTAAGTCATTCGTCATCCAAAGGCAATTCATTGACTTTGTTTTAACTGGAAAATATCTATCAACAAATTGTGTACAGTTTTCAATAAATTCATTCATTATGATTTAAGATGAAGGTATATTCCGTTAGCTTGAAGACCTTCAATAACTTCTGAAGTTTAAATGCTGCTACTTTGCAATCAGAAGTAATACTAAAAAGCACTGGTTTTCTGAAAAACTACATTGTATTGTGATTCACAGTAAAACTTTGGTAAATGAAGTTCAGATATGATCCATGCCAAATGATAAATTGGTGTAACTCCAGTTTGTGCAGAGTGATAACTAGAGATCATATTCTGTTCAAGCATCAAATTTGTAAAGTTAAGATTGGAAAGTGTATATTTGATGAAAGATTCAAATTTGCAAAGTCAAGATTGAAAAGTGTACATTTGCTGAAAAATTCAGATGAAAGTCAAAATCAGATTGTTTCCAGGAATCATATTTAAAACCTTTTTTGTATTAAAATAAGTGGTGTATTCGAGGGTATACGCGGGTATACGCCGTATACTTAATTCTATCATTAATTTTGAGCGTATACGTATATAGTGACCTACGATCACCAGTTTGATGTGGCCAAGAAAGTAGGCTTACTATAATTAATGAATTATATTGAAATGAATAATTAGGGGTCACCAGTTTGGAAATACAGCCCCCCAAACAAACAATATTTAATAAGGAGAGAGAAATTACTTTGTTGTTTTGTGTTTAATTAGAAAAATAAATTAATTATTTGTTCACGGTGATTAACAATTCTATAATGGCATTTATACTATATTACAAATAACTTATTATTAGCAATAAGTCGTTAATGACTAGCAACGAGAATTAAGGTAACGAGATATTCGGTACTGTACACTACAATAATGATTAAGTAAGAAAACAATAATTAGGTAATAAGGTACGATATTGGATTCACAGCAATAAGTAATTATACAATAAGTAAATTATATGAATGAACAAAATAACGGTATTAGTACAACACTTGAAAGGCCTACTGCCGTCTTAATGGGAGAGTTAGTTTGAACGGTATTGAGGACACTTTTAGGGCCTACGCGATTAAGTAGAGTTTGTGGACTTTTCAGTTTTGAATCCTGAATAGTCTAACACGACGTGACAAACCACTGTAGGCCGAGTGAGGGCCTACAAGAGGCTTAGGGCCTGCGATTTCGACGTGGATAACTCTGAAGACTGAGAAGGGATTACGTGAAGGTTGACCGTATTGCGTTTTCGCTGTAGATAGCTCTGAAGACGTATTGGCCTACCGGCAGGAGAATGTACTAAGGGCCTGTTCATAGACTTCTTGAAAAGGCGCCGATCGAATTGTGATGAAGGATGAGTGAAGCCAGGGCCAGAAGGATGGCGCCGGTAGAGTGATGTTTGCTTCCGGCGGGATGAAATTGTAGGTCGCCTCAAGCGTTGATTCGCTTCGTGTATTGTTAAGGTGTTGCTTGAAGGACTGAGGCCGGCTGAGGTCGAACGGCGTTACGTGAAAGAGGAGATTCACGAGGAGGAGTAACGAGCGAAGTGAGTGATTTTTAGTGAACTCTGGCTTATATAGGCTCGAAAAACGCTAACTTTTCGCGGGCGTATTTGGGAGAAAACAAACACCCTTTTCTTTCTCTCTCCTTGAAAACCACGTGTGTTTTTCGGTTTCTGATGAGAAAGGGATTTCCGGTCGGTATCTACACGTACATGAAAGTATCAAATGGTCAATTACAACCAGTACCCAACCAGTTATTGAGTTATTATTATGCCTATATACTGAATACCTACTGTATATGTAATTATGTGTAGTTAGGTGAATGTGCAATTTTAGCTGACTATCTTAACTGTATGTATTTCTAAACATATGTTTGTAGTTTACAACAGATAATATCCGTGTACTTCTTTCTCTTTGTCTCTATATTGTGCTTCGCTTTCTTTGGCTCTATATCTTCAAAACTAGTGTACAGTTGCCCGCATATGTAATGTTCCTCGCCTCACAGGCGACTCCGTACATGTGGAAACGCCGCAGTGATAGTCAAGGTACCCCAACTTGGGGAAGGTGGGGTGGAGGGGGGCAACCGAGTACAGCAACATATAACACAGATATATTACAAGGTGTTTCGGATCTTTTCCGTTCTACCCCAGCAACAATTTCTAGTGTAGTTTTACTTGCTGAATTCAATAATATATATTTTATTTTGGAGAAAGTATTCGTGATTTAATTAGTTATGGTTATAATTAACTTTTTTCTCTCTTTTGTAGATATTGTTATGGGTGATAAATGGAATTTTATAAACATAGTTAAGGAAATAACGTTCTACCCCAGCCTTCTTTAGTTAACTTATAAGGCTAACTAACGAAAATATCACGACCTAACCTAACCAATCGTCAAGGGCGTACAGTTGATTTAGCTAAACAAAGGAACGAGAGACATTGGGGAACATCTAGAAATATGCTAGATTCTTATTTATGTGAATTTCTGTGGAGGAGAAGACAAAAAGGAAAGGACATTTTTATTGAAATCTTAAATGCAATCTCTACTTTTAAATAAAATAAACGGACTATAACTCTTTTGTTATTAATTTCTCCAAAATAGATATATATTATTGAATTCAGCAAGTAAAACTACAATAGAAAATAATATATAATTTCATTTTTTGTTGCTGGGGTAGAACGGAAAAGAGCCGGTGTTTCAAAAAGAGTTATAGGATTTGAACCTTTTATTACCAAAAAACTACAAATCACAGAATGCTGATCTATACATTCACTCAAAGCTCACATTATGACATTTTTAAAATCATTTAAGCAAACTTTTTGTAATTCACGTTTTCAATGTGTGTCCCGTCCCTGTTCAAACAGGCCTTGACGCGGACGCCAAAGTTCTATGCAACTGTTCTGCACGTGGTTGGGGTGACTGCCTGGCAAAAATCTGCCACCTCCTGCTTTACAAGAGCAAGTGTTGGGGGTTTATTAGCGTAGACTGTGCCCTTGGCAGCTCCCCAAAAATAAAAGTCAAGGGGATTGAGATCGGGGATATGCGGCGCCCACTCGTGTGCTGTGCCCAGACTGATAAGCCGGTTTCCGAACAACTGGTGAAGCAGATCGATAGTTTCTCCAGCTGTGTGCGGAGGGGCACCGATGCCGCCGCACCATCCTGCATGAACCACGCCATTCTGAGTTGATTCGGTGTCAAAAGTTGAGCGAGGTCAGCATGAAATCTTTGTAAGACAGCACGGTAATGCTCCTTATTCACAGTCTGCGTTTTTCCATTTGCGTCTTCGAACCAAAAAGGTCCAAGCATCCTGCATCTAGCATTCAATGCGCAGAAACATGTCACCTTGGGGCCCTTGAGCGACCTCTCAGACACTTCCTCAGGTGCTTCTTGACCCCAGAAGATATTGTTATGGTTGTTTATGGCCCCATTCAAGTGAAAGTGAGCTTCATCACTGAACCACACACTGTTGATTCAGTTCGGGTACCTTTCCATCCTATCACTGAGCCAGTTGCACATTGTTAATCGACTTATGCCATTCATAGTAAGTTTATGCCTTGTAGATATGATATAAGGGTAGAGCTTGAGTTCTTTTTTTCAGAATGCGCCACACAGATGAGGGTGTGATAGCCAGTTCTTGGGAGCGGCGTCGATGAGATTTCTTGTACATATTTAAAGGACAATTGAATGTGCATTCATTTACATACAGGTAATTATATTGTAATGTCTGTGTTCATAAAGATAAACAATACAGCGTTGAACTCCATGTACAGTAGTTTACTAGTCTTATACAGTAATAAGGTTCCATTATGATTACTATAAGACTATATGAACAGCTACTACAATAAAACTTTTTATATACTAGTAAATTTGAGCCAAAAATAGACATTACACAACCAATTACAACAGTTTATAATATTTAGAGATCAGCTAGACGAGAAAATGTAAATTTATGGACAACTTGACTTATTATGCTTTGCCATTTTGTGAATGCAAAATATTTTTATATAATTACACTTTGAAATGAGTATAAATTATCACAGTGTTTCTTGATGTTCAATTTTCTGTAAATATCGATTTTGTTTTGTAATGAAAATTTTAAAATTTTAAATAATCAGTAAGAGAATCAGCTAAATTTGGCAGATGTTAATGCTAAAAAAATGGACGATTCTGCCAATGCCGATGAATCAGGACTACTAGTTTTTATTGATTTTGCTAATTTTGAGGGCCAGGTTCTTTACTGGTAAATATACTATTCAATTTGATGTAATATGTTTTTATAGCTTTAATAACTCACACAGTTGTTTATACCCTCATGTAATCGCGAGTTTCTTTAAAAATATCATCTTATTGTTAAACTTTAATACAAAAAGTGTCTCATCTTCTAATTTTTTTTTACGGATAAGATAGTATAATGGCTCAAATAAAGAAATTTCATACAAGAATAGGTTGAAAATTATTGTTCTCCGTAAAGAAGGCAACACTCGAGACAAATAGCTGCTAAAGCTGGAGTATCATTGTCTACTGTTTCCAAAACACTTTCTCACCACTCACAAACTGGGGATGTGAAGAACAAAACAGGTTGAGTATGGAAGCGAAAAACATCTAAAAAGGATGATGAGTGTATGATAATGATGAGCAAGCGTAATAGAAAGAAGACTGGTGGCTGGGGAAGGGGAATGAGGGAGTGTGAAAGTTGGTTGTGTAATGTCTATTTTTGGTTCAAATTTACTAGTATATAAAAAGTTGTATTGTGGTAGCTGTTCATATAGACTTGCAGTAATCATAATGGAACCTTATCTATACTAATAATTATTGTGACACTCAAACTGCCTGTGAACTTTCTTTCTTTGTTTCTTATGGCCGTCCAAACCACTGGCCAGATTTGGATGAGACCTGGGGATAGGGGTAATGAGGCCGGGGAAGAACATAAGCTATGTGGCGTTGGCCTCCGAGGTCATCTGAGGCCGCAGGAGGCCTCTGTATTCCGAATTGGTTGAAAGATAGTGACATCATAGGCACGTCATAAAATGGGCGGAGCTCTAGCATATATATACATATATATATATATAAGAACATAGGCTATGTGGTGTCGGCCTCCGAGTTCATATATATATATATATATATATATATATATATATATATATATATATATATACACGCACACACACAGTAGGGTTGTCAATTTTAGGGACCAAAGTAAAATCTTTAAATTTTCAAAGACTACTAGTGACTAAATGATTCATTTTTATGTGCTAAATCGAAATATGGCTTCAACATCCAGATTTGACCACTCCTAGCTACTTATATTTGAAGTTGAAGTTTACGAAAAATCAGCAATTTTTGCAATTATTTTTTTATTGTATATAACTACATTTTACATACATTACATACAATTAAAGACATTTTGATTGTATTTCAATATTAAAACTTAGAAATATAGATAGGTTTCTTGAACTTTGCCAAGGATGCCATGTCTGCCTTGCTCTTGTTCCTGGACATGAGCTCCCTACTGGCTACCTGGCCACTGATGTACGACTCCCTCCTCTCTTGTGAGTAAACATGTTGTGCTGCTTTAGTTGTCATCCTTACACACCTCTCTACTGACTGTGTGTGTGAGGGTTATGCAAGAACTTCCATTGGTCTATCCAGAAACTCCTTGATTGCAGCAGTGGTGAGGGAGCAGGTCAGAGGAGGCTCAGTCACGCCAGAGTTCCAGTCAATAAGCTCCGAGAGTTTGGTGGCATCTGGGTGGCCTCCCTCCTCTCCTCCTCCACCTCACTGCACAGCATGGCCTGGAGCACAGCCTCAGAGTGTGCATACCAGGCTGATCTCTTCACTGTAGGCATCACTATTCCTATCACCTCCTTCTTCTGACTTCTGAGCATCTCCAGCTGGTACAGTACATGCCTGGGACCCTCCACCAGTTATGATTTAACTTGATGTTGGCATGTAGACCCCCACTATGAATTCCACAATTATTCTCAGATTCTTCAGGTTCCTACCCTTCAGCTCATGTTTGGAAATCCACAATCTGCAGAACCTTAGAGCCGTGGTGACCTACCTACTGTGACAGACTGGGCCAATCTCCAGGAGAGCTAGACTCTGAGGTACCTCTCCCGATCTGATGGCAGTGATGATTCTGTAGCCATATGATTGGTCTGTGCTGAGGTCCTTGACTACCTCCTGACTGAGATGGGGTAGAGGAGGACCAACAGTGATCCTCTTGATCCTCCCAGCCAGTATTCACATAGTACTGTCACCTCCTATGGCCAAAAGAGTCCGGTCTGCTCCTCTCTCTCTTAGCCAGTTCACCAGATGATCAGCAATAACCTCAGCATGACTTCTCTTCTCTGCAGCTTCCTCTGATACAAAATGCCACAATATTTCCCACCTGGTTCATTGCACACTGTGTAGTGTTCTTCCTTAATGAGGCCAGGAAACTGCCTGTCGCTGTCCTCAGCTTCCATCATCACTTTGGTGTCATCTCTTTTCCCATCAAAGAAGATACAGGTGATGCCATTTTCCCTAATCTCTTCATCAAACTTCTTGACCAGCTCCTTAGTCAGTCTCTCCTGAGCCCTCCTCACCTTGTTGTGCCGTTGTGGTCAATCACCAGTGCTGTGTCAAACTCTGTGATAAGACCAGCATCAATCCAAGCAGAAGTGGCAATCTCTGCAGTCTCTCTCAGCCCAGTGTGATGTCTCAAGCTAGCCAGAGCTATGTTGGTGATATCTTCAGTGTTGTATTTCTTCTTCTTAGCCACAGGCAAAGAAGAAGTTGTCGCAGCCTCTGGTATGAAGTCTTTGTCCTCCTCTCCTCCCTGCCTCCTCCAGTATATCTCCAGTCTCCTCCAACTTCATCTTCAGCAGTGACTCCTCCCTCAACTCTTCTTCTTTCTTGGCTGACTCCTCTGCCTTCCTCCTCCCTTTCTCCTCGGCCTTCCTTCTCTGCTCCTGTCTCTGCAGCACTGCTTCCTGTCTCCTTGTCTCAGGGTGATCAGCTAGACCCATCTGGTGTGCCCCCACACTGCCCACCTTTTCTCTCTGACCTTTAATGAAGGCAAGCTCCTGCACTGGTATCTTTTGCTCGCTCCTGCAGCTGCAGTCAACGTGAACCTCACTGTTGCAGACAGGGTTGCACCCAAGCTCACTGCAGCTCCTGATCACAGTGACAGGTCAGGATATCCACCAATTTGTCCAGTTTCATCATGAGCCTATCTTTGACCTCTAGCTTCACATTGCCAATGGACACCGTCACTGCCTCATCCCACAGTGCCTTCACTTTAGCCCTGATCCTGACCTCAGTGTTGATTACAGGTCCTGTGAATAGAGCGTTGGCCTTTCTCCACTGAGCCAGTAGCCCTGGAACAATGCCGTTGTTAATCAGGTCATTAACTGGGTAATTCCTCCTGTCTTCCTCATTCATCTCTCTCCTCAACAAACCATACCTCAGCAGATCTCTGGCTGTGGGCAGCTCAGCAGGGGGAAGTTCCCTCCCAGTCCCCACCAAATGACTTAGGTGACAACTTGATTTGCTTCGGGTTCTGATTTCTTTGACTCATTCTGTGGACCTGTGAACAAAAGAAATGTCACTGAAATTTGGATAGGCCTACTGATTGATTACATAAAACTAAGTTAATTGAAATTCTTAATATCTTCCTATAAGCTCAGATAAAAGGTTGTGTTGTTATAGGTACAAGACTTAATTATTCAAAGTAATGACAATTTCATATATCTATCATATCAAAATATACAGAAAGTTTGGGTCACACATAACATTTCGAATAATTTGAATTACACAATATTTACATTACGAAGTAATCAAAATTGTCAAAAAGGAGGGAAAACAAGCATTCACAATCAAAACTCCGGCATTTGTGACTATGTGAAACTTAGAAACCATACTGCACACCAAAAATAACCAAAGTTGACCACACATATCAATGGCACATTGATATATGATGCTACAGTCATATTTAGGTTATATTTCAAACCTTTATGGCCAAATATAAGTAGGTAAATGGCTTTTATAAACAACACTAAAGATATTTCTAAATCTGCTAGATAATATGACATCATTTAAGCATTAGTTGTTTTTGAATTGTTGACTTTACTAAAATTGACACACCCTAATATACACAGTATATATATATATATATATATATATATATATATATATATATATATATATATATATATATATATATATATATATATATATATATATATATATATATAAAATGCAAACCCACAAGGAAAAAATTATTCCAAGGCCTTTCGTGTATTCAGAAGTACACCTCATCAGGGAATGAAGGAAGAAGGCGAGATAACAAAAATATATATATATGTACAACGGGACAGAAAAACAAAAAGATTAGCACATGATTAACAGGAGTTAATTAGAGGCAAAAGGTATTTTGAAAGGATATTGTTAATTTTATACGCTCCCACACTATTATTGAAATTATTTTTAAAATGGATAAATGCACCTTCTAGAATATTCCTTTCAGTTTTATCTCTGTTTTTAACGAGCGCTTTAGAACTAACTATCCACTTGATACTATGATTACATCTATACATATGGTTAAACAATGCATTAGAATTATTTGCTGTTCTACACGCATATTTATGCTGTTTTACCCTAATATCTAACGTTTTACCCGTTTGACCTATAATATACTGAGTTACATTGTGTACATCCGATCGAATACACACAACCAACCACATTGTCCGGTCTATTCTTTATTAGACGTGATTTAACAGTATTATTATACTTAAAGTCTATATTGATACCAGTTTTGCTTTAAGTAAAGTTGGAAGATATTGAAAATTAACATGGTAAGGTAGGATAAGGATATTTTTATGCTCAAATTCCTTTACAGTTACACTATTATAATACCTATTCTTGGCTTTCCTAAAGCAGTTATCTGAAAATGAAATATGATAACATAATTTAGTACTAATATTCATGATATTGCATAACTCGGAATCTAAAAATTCGGGACTGACAACTCTCAATGCTCTAAGAAACATAGCAGAGAAAATAGAAGATTTAATCGAGGGACGAGTGTCAGAATAAAAATGCACAGAAAAGTTATTATTAGTAGGCTTACGATAAACTTCAAATTTGAACTGATTAAAGCATCTCCGAATTTTTAGATCCAGAAAAGATAAGCTACCATCATTTTCTTTTTCAACCGTGAACTTAACAGATGGGACTAAATTGTTGAGCCTACTAAAAATTAAGTCAACATCCAAATTATTAGGCCAAAGGCATAAAATATCATCTATATACTTGTACCAAACAAGGTTAAAATTAACAATAGCAGGCAAAATTCTGCTTTCAAAAAATTTCATATATAAGTTAACTAATACCGGTGAGAGGGGATTTCCCCGGCCTCATTTACCCCTATTCCCCAAGTTTCATCCAAATCTGGCCAGTGATTTGGCCGGCCATAAGAAACAAAGAAAGAAAGTTCACAGGCAGTTTGAGTGTCACAATAATTATTAGTATAGATAAGGTTCCATTATGATTACTGCAAGTCTATATGAACAGCTACCACAATACAACTTTTTATATACTAGTAAATTTGTACGAAAAATAGACATTACACAACCAACTTTCACACTCCCTCATTCCCCTTCCCCACCCACCAGTCTTCTTTCTAGTACGCTTGCTCATCATCAGGGGTGCAGTGCTGCCGGAGCTCACCGGA
Organism: Bathynomus jamesi; assembly: GCA_023014485.1. Classification (NCBI taxonomy): domain Eukaryota; kingdom Metazoa; phylum Arthropoda; class Malacostraca; order Isopoda; family Cirolanidae; genus Bathynomus; species Bathynomus jamesi. The sequence continues at coordinate 114,780 of JAJOZX010008788.1, forward strand.
GCGCCGCTCCGCCACCTCTGCAAGAGGAAGTTTGGAGGAATTACCATAACAAGCAACAAAAAAATTGTCTCCATTAATTATCAACAGTTTAGTGAGTGAGTGCAAACACGAAATACTTAGTCATCGTGTGGCATATATAGAAACAGGATAGGAAATGGCAGGCTTTTGTCAGGCCCACCAGAGCTCCGGCACCTATAAAATTGGCACTGCACCCCTGCTCATCATTATCATATACTCATCATCCTTTTTAGATGTTTTTCGCTTCCATACTAAACCTGTTTTGTTCTTCACATCCCCAGTTTGTGAGTGGTGAGAAAGTGTTTTGGAAACAGTAGACAATGATACTCCAGCTTTAGCAGCTATTTGTCTTCGAGTGTTGCCTTCTTTATGGAGAACAATAATTTTCAACCTATTCTTGTATGAAATTTCTTTATTTGGAGCCATTATACTATCTTATCTGTAAAAAAAATTAGAAGATGAGACACTTTTTGTATTAAAGTTTAACAAATAAGATGATATTTTTAAAGAAACTCGCGATTACATGAGGGTATAAACAACATGTGTGAGTCATTAAAGCTATAAAACATATTACATCAAATTGAATAGTATATTTACCAGTAAAGAACCTGGCCCTCAAAATTAGCAAAATCAATAAAAACTAGTAGTGTCCTGATTCATCGGCATTGGCAGAATCGTCCATTTTTTTAGCATTAGCATCGGCCAAATTTAACCGATTCTCTTACTGATTATTTAAAATTTTAAAATTTTCATTACAAAACAAAATCTATATTTACAGAAAATTGAACATCAAAAAACACTGTGATAATTTATACTCATTTCAAAGTGTAATTATATAAAAATATTTTGCATTCACGAAAATGGCAAAGCATAATAAGTTAAGTTGTCCATAAATTTACATTTTCTCATCTAGCTAATCTCTAAATATTATAAACTGTTGTAATTGGTTGTGTAATGTCTATTTTTGGCTCAAATTTCCTAGTATGTAAAAAGTTGTATTGTGGTAGCTGTTCATATAGACTTGTAGTAATCATAATGAAACCTTATTACTATATAAGACTAGTAAACTACTGTATATGAAGTTCAACGCTGTATATGAGTACGATCATATTAATTGTTTATCTTTATGAACAGAGACATTACAATATGTCAATATTACCTATATGTAAATGAATGTACATTCAATTGTTCTTTAGATATGTATATATCTGTGTTATATGTTGCTGTACTCGGTTGCCCCCCTCCACCCAACCTTGTCCTAGTTGGGGTACCTTGACTATCATTGCGGCGTTGCCACATGTACGGAGTCGCCTGTGAGGCGAGGAACATTACATATACGGGCAACTGTACATAACTTCGTTACTCTGCATTATCTATCAAGATTTACCATACAACTCCATTCTACCAATAAAGCATAAAATTTGCTTGTTAATGGCAATTCTTTGCTATGTAAATATATTAAGGCATTACCATCCCATTTGTCCGAATGTATAATGGGCAAGTGTGTATATATGTATGCGCCGTATGCGGATATGTATTTATGGATATAAATGCATGTGCCTGCATATGTGTGTGTTTGTGTGCATCTATATGTATGTATATGTGTGTATGCGTGGCATATGTATGTATGTTTGTCTACGTGTGAGCATGTATATAAACACTTTGGTTTTGCTTCCACCCAAATTGTTCATTCTGACGAAGGTCAAGCTTATCACTCCACCTTAGAACTACAGTTTAACGTGGAATCCGAACCACGCCCCACCAGCAGCCCAGCGTCTTAACCACAACCTTAACTCACTTAACCACTACCCATTTATCGACCAAACAATTTTTTGTGTGTGGAAGGATGAACAACTGGGTGTTGCTGCGCGCCGCCTGTCGTCATCGGGTTTCGATCCTGGGACCGATGGATTCGTAGTCAGCGACGCTAACTACTACACCACCGAGGGGCCACACACACACACACACACACACACACACACACATATATTATATATAAAATAAAATTACACACACACACACACACACACACACACACACACACACACATATATAATATATATATATAAAATAAAATTACAAATCGACCAGTGATTAAAATTAGTAACAAAGGTATTTCAGTACACAGAAGGAAGATTATAAACTGATAGATTCGTTCAAAGATAATTATTTGTCATAAACAAATTTGTCAGTAAAGAGCCTCATCTTTTCTTTGTAACAATAATAAATAACTGAAGTTCACAGTCTTTATTGTTCAAAAGACAGTACAGAGAGAGTACAAGTACAAATTTTCCAGTAAGGACATATAAAATTTTGCGTAGTACATCTTAGGAACTGTCAAATATGAGGCAATGAGTGTTTATAAGGATGATAATAATAATAATAATAATAAAAATCTCTTCTTCTCAGGTAAAGTAATCGGTTCCCACGGTGGGATTAACCGATTCCTTTTGTGAGTCCCGTTATCCCTAATCCTGACAAACAAATCCCATCCTTTATAAACAAATGAATCCCTCAGGATTAGTCCTCTAATGAAGCCACTTTGCTCTGATTAGGATTCGTTCAGGGCAGTTCAGGGCGCAAGTTAAGAATTCGCGGCCAAAAACAAAAGCTTAAATACGAACACAAGATTTCCTCTCTTCTGTTTCATCCTTTAAAGAAAGGAAGAAGAGAAGAGAGAGAGAGAGAGAGAGAGAGAGAGAGAGAGAGAGAGAGAGAGAGAGAGAGAGAGAGAGAGAGAGATCCATCTGAAACCCTCCTCTAAACTTGGCGTGACACTAAATTTAAAAATGTGGCAACTCGTCCTGATATAAAGTCAGTGGTTTGATCTCTTTTATCAAAATTTCCTCTTTCATTAACTCTGAAATTTGTAATTATTTATTTAGCTTCAGTGGTGTTAAATTTCGAAGAAATTTTTGTAAAAAATATCCAATTTCCAAGTATGTCAAAAATAAAGAATTTGTTTTACAAAATTTTCAACCGAATACAACCCCTTTTTTAGAAATATAAGTTAGCCTCTTATTTCCTGGTTGTTCTTTACTAAATGACAAATTATTTAGACAAGGTTTTTTTTTTTTATACAATTAGAAAAACAAATAACTCTTTCTGAAGTGGTTTTGCTTTTAGGTAAGTTTAAATTTACGATCCAACTGACCTCTTTATACCGGTATTAAAACATCTGGAATGTTCCATTTGATTCACTGTCTTCACTTAATGTTGTAGACAGATAAGAAGGAGAAAGGGGCATTAATACCCTATACCCACAAACATGGATCGTTGCATTTAATATAAATTAAGCAAAGCGCGGGTGTCAAAATCTTGCGTGATACCCCAAAACAAGATTGGCAGACGCGTCTCGATAGCGGTCAGTTACTTGTCATGAACGTGTTAACCCCCACTCCACCGCACGTTCACTATACAAATGTTCAAATTATGCAGTAAGGCCATTTTTAGCTTCTCGCGTATCTTCTTAAAATATACTTCTTTTGATTAAGTGATTTGAAAGTAGTTTTGTAACGTCTCGAAATGACTTCATTCTGTTCGAGAAATTAAATCATTCATATTTGCTTCCGTTATAAAGAGTTTGCAAGACCAACTTTGACACTAATTAACAAAAATATTTTCCAAATGTGAAATGTAAGAAGTGTTCTGTGACCCCAAAAGTTATCTACCATCAGCGAACTTCAGATTTTACGATACGAAGAGAATGGTAGCTTTTAATGAGTTCAAAAGAAGTTCTGATTTAATTAGTAACTTATACAAAAATATATATTCGCTCTTTGCGAGGTTACTTCTGAATTTTCACACGAGGTATTTGTATAAAATGAACGCTCTCTCTCTCTCTCTCTCTCTCTCTCTTCTCTCTCTCTCTCTCTCTCTCTCTCTCTTATTCACTCGCTCGATCACTCTTTAAAAGGGTTAAGATATGTTAAGCTCGTTAGTTAGAATTAGGAATTCCACGAGCGTTTCCAGTGAGACTGATTCCTTTCGTTCTGTTATCTTTCATTGTCCGAACTGATAAGTGAAAGCAGATAATGAGCGCGTCGGTCACTGATCAGGGGGTAAGAAAAGTGTCTTACACATACAGAAAGAGAGAGAGAGAGAGAGAGAGAGAGAGAGAGAGAGAGAGAGAGAGGAAGAAAAAAAAACCAAAAAGAGATTTCAACGCTATATTAAGTAGCGATCCTTCGAAAATGACACATCGCTTGTAGCTCTGCTAAAATCATCACCTATCAGACTTTATGATATATATAATTGATAAGTCATTATTTTTTTACTACATTGCGAAAATGATTGTAAGCCAAAAGTGATCATTTTATTAATGGTATTTAAATATGGGATTTTCACTTTTATGACGTTCAAATATTTCTACAATATATTTAACTGTATATTATTTACAAATACTTAAACCGAAGTATACGACTATTTAATATATACTAAACATTATATATATATATATATATATATATATGAACCATTATGATGGGGATGCTACTCATACGAAAATGTAGAGTTTAAAACAAATGCCGTTGATCCGTTAAAAGGGTTACTGAAGACGTATAAACTTAAAGGGAGAAATAACGTTTGGGAAGCTTCAGGTGTAAAATGTGACAGGTATTCCGCTGTTATCATTAAAGGTGAGGGAACAAAACCGCTCCGAGAGAGACTGATAAGTTGGAGTGATTTTCTTGTAAATTTCCAATCCATGAAACCTAATGAGACTAAGCCACAATCAACTTAAAATTTATGCTCGCCACGTTGAAGAAACTTAAAAAAAAAAAAAAATGTATCAGAAACATTAAAAAAGAAAGGTTGATGAAACGATAACGACATGTTGAGACACGCTAACGAAACAATGAGAAAATATAGAGAGGCAACGGAGCAGAAACGTTGAAGATACGTCGGAGATATGCTAGAGAAACACTCAGAAAAGATGCTGGAAACATCGGTGAAACGTTAATTAAAAATATTGAGAAGAAACGATAAATAAATGTTGGTGAAATGACAAAAGTAAACATGAAGAAACATTACTGAAACATTTTTTAAAGAAAAAAAAAATACCGAAAGATAAAAGGGAAAAAAACATTAAAAAAAAAAAAAACGTAAATATTGTTTATTGAAACGTCTTGGAAACGTACATTACAAAATTTTGATGAAACACACATACGAACAAATCAAAATACAAAACGGCAATTTCAAATTTACCAAAATACCTACACTAAAAGCTTAGCTATATATATATATATATATATACTATATATATATATATATATATATATATATATATATATATATATATATATATATATATATATATATATAACAGTGTATATATATATATTGTAGTTTGTGTGTCGTGCGCATTATATAATTCGTGTTAGGTTTAATCTAAGAATGATCTTGACTTTTATTTGAATTCTGATTTAATCTGAACTTCGTTTTAATTTTAATTGTCAGAAGATACAAAACACAATTCAAAAAAACAGTAAAAAAAACAAAAACAGGAGTTTTCTTTTTAATGACGTTTTGAGACAACAAATTAAATCGAATATCGTACGTTAATAAAATTAATTGCATCCCTGGAGTTTGTCGATATATATATATATATATATATATATATATATATATATATATATATATATATATATATATATATATATATATATACACATGAAAATCCATGTACAGAAACGCGTAGAACATCCCGTCCCAAGCCTGCTAAGTTTGTTTAAACATCATTTGAGTATTAGTGATACGGTGAGGTCCCAAGCCCAAGTTCTATATTTCCACGCTTATTAACGTGATTTGACTGTATTAATGTGAGGAAAATCCCAATCCCGCTCGGATACTTATATAGAGTTAATTATCGCTCAGTAGAGTCCCGAGCTACTCGCGACTTATAGAGTTATCTTGGTTAGCTGGTTTTCCTTTTTACGTGGAGCTATTTGGCATTATTTGTTTGCCTCCGAAGGAATTTGTGTTCGTTCTTATCAAGGTAATTTAGTGGCTTCCCAGGGAGACCTGTTTTATACCTCCATGCCGGTATCGCGGCCACGGGGATACAGAGAGAGAGAGAGAGAGAGAGAGAGAGAGAGAGAAGAGAGAGAGAGAGAGAGAGAGATAAACCAAAGTATACAGATCATACATTATATATATATATATACACACAAATTTCCAGTATCTTTGCAATTTGCATAATATACGCAAATAGCAATAAATTGCAGTGAAAACCAGATAGAAAGCGCGACAAAAAAAAAAAAAAAAAAAACTTGAACTTCTCCGTTATCGGTTTTATTGCGAAATTATCTCGTAATTTATACTTAGACAATAAAAATAATTTACTCCACTGTCGCACTATTTAATTGTTAAAAAAAAAATTTATGATAATTAAGATTTAAAACTTTAATTAAAAATTTAGTGGCGCGTAGAAACTTTTGTTGGAATAACTTCTGTATTATATATATATATATATATTATATATATATATATATATATATATATATATATATATATATATATATATATATATATATGTATGTATGTATGTATGTATGTATGTATATAGTATTTAGCCCTTTTTTTTTTTAATATACTGTACCTTGAATCCAATTACAAAGTTTACAGAAGGAAATTTATTCAAACTGATAATTGCCGATACGCATTTTTACATTCTTTTGTCTCAGAGAGAGAGAGAGAGAGAGAGAGAGAGAGAAATAGAAAGAGAGAGAGAGAGAGAGAGAGAGAGAGAGAGAGAGAGAGAGAGAGATGACATTCAGTACAAGATGGTGCATGGCTGTCTCATTAAAGGGAATGCTGCGACGGTGTCTCTCGCATGCATTCGGAATATTCCTCGCCCCAGACACCCCTACCCCACCCCACACATCCAGATTCCGCGATACCGGAATTCCGTAGACCTTCATATAATACGACCTCCTTTAAGATGACATCCTTAGGGACAACTCTTCTTTAATGCAACACTCCTTTAATACAACGTCTTTTAAGATGCTTTCCTTTAAGACAACCCTTCTTTAATCCAGTCTCTTTTAATACAACCCCCATTCGGACGACCCTTCTTAAATACGACCCTCCTTTACCGCGACATCCTTCGAGGCAAACTATCTTTAAGGCGACATCCTTTAAGACAAACCACCTTTAACGCGACCTCCTTTAACGGGACGTTTTCTCGATCTTATTTTAAAAGTAATAATTATTTTTGAGAATAAATTAAAGAATTTATGAAAGTATTTTGTCATTTTGTTATTTGAAGAACTTGGATTAACATTTCGGCCATTCTTTGCCTTCAATTCTCCTTATGCCAATTGCATTCTTCCCTTAAGTGGTTAATTGGACATATATGTACGTATGTATGTATGTGTGTATGTATGTATGTATGACCACTTCTAATTTCTTGGGTCTACTTAATATCTCTCTTAACAAGTTCTTTATTATCTCTTAATAGTCATGAACTAAAAGGAAATTTTTGGGTTGTGAACCCTTGAAAAAATAAAAAAAAAGTTGCATTTATGTTTTTTAATTAAGTATATCAGTGCATACAGCCTGCTTACTGGTGCGATTATATATATATATATATATATAATATATATATATATATATATTATTATTATTAATGCCTATTTTATTTGCAAATGGCATGCCATTCTAACCCTATAATTGCATGAAGCGAATATTATAAGGCAAATGGCATTGTTATAGAGAGATGTTTTTTATAATTTATCCGAAAGATTAACAAAACTCGAGTAAAAATTTACGCGTTCTTAATGTACGACATATGTTTCCATCTCACTATTTTTATTTAGCAAATATCCATTTCGCAACGGTAACATTTTTGTTGTTCTTTTGTTTTTTTGTATGTAAATATAGATTAATTGCATGAAATTGAGATAAACTGTTTTCATTATGGTGTCATTACCGTTCAAATTAAATCCATTCATTAAAAGTTAAAAAAGGGCGTCTGTTTATGATAGAATTACGTTATACAAAATTTATGTGAAAAAAAAATATTGGGTACTATTTTGGGTATAAGAGATAGATAGGATAAATGCATTTTTAACTGCATGCGATTGGAGAAATGGTTCCACTTATCGTCAAATTTATTCCATGTTTCTTTTGTGTTTATCGAGTTACTTTCGGGTAAAGTTGTTTTTTTTAATATTTTGAGATTATGTTTACGAGAAGATCAATTCTCTATATTTTATATTTTCTCGTATTTGCTATTGTGAGTGTATGTTATACTCTTTTTTTTCGTAACTGTATCTGCCTTAATTTGATCGTAACCCACTTGTATGCGTCGCTAAACAAACATCTTTTTAAGAGGAATATCTCATTATTATTATTATTGTTATTATTATTATTATTATTGTTGTTGTTGTTATTATATAATATACAGTACTGGCCAAATTATTAGGAATTTTTTTAAAATTTCATTTTTTGGTATAAAATGTCAAATTAAACCAATTTTAAAAGTTGAAAAGTTATTTATTTCTACACAAGAATACATGGTCATTATTTACCAATAGTTTAGTACTTAGTTTGACCCCCCTTAGCTGCCTTAAGGGCTGCGACACGCTTCGGCATGCCATGAATCAATTTTTTGCATAATTCCTTAATTCGTTTAGAGTGAAACCAGACTTGAATAAGTCGCTCTATGAGTTGGTGTTTTGTTGTTATCGGCGTTTCATGGATTACGTCCTTTAAAATACACCATAAACTTTCGATTGGGTTCATGTCTGGAGAATTTCCAGCCCATGGGAGCAACCGAACACTATTTTCATGACACCATTTTTAACCGACTTTGCCGTGTGGCATGGGGCTGAGTCTTGTTGAAAAATCCAACGTATTACCATACCATTCCCTTATTTGAGGCAGTAGACGTCCTCTTAGTACTTCTATATACTTGACTTGGTTCATATTCCCCTCAACAATGCTCAAACGACTAGTTCCATGCACAGAAATTGCTCCCCAAACCATGATCTTTTGTGGAAATTTCACCGTTTTCATCAGGCACTCAGGCAAAAATTCTTCTCCAGGCCTCCTTCTTACACTTTGAACACGATCGTCAAGCACGGCAATCGTTGACTCATCGGAGAACACAACCTGCAATCAAAGAAAGCCCTGTGAAAGAGTCAGTGCATAGCGTATGAAGTACAGCTAAAACGAAGTACAGTATGACTTGCTGCTTTACAGATATTTTTACTGCAGTTTTATCACGTACTGTAAATACACTTCTATGCATACTGTATTTACTGTATTAACATTCTATTTAATGTTAAATACCCAACTAAACAGTTAAATATTATTCTTACCTGTTCCCAATCCTCACTAGTCCAGTTAATGTGTTCCTTTGCCCATGCAAAACGTGCCCTTCATAGCCTCAGTGAGCTTGGGCTTCTTCCTTGGGCGGTAGGCTTTGAAGCCGGCAGTTAGAAGCCTCCTGTTGACTGTCTACGACTAATATTGATGCCATCAGCCGCTAGACTACTGGAAATGTTTTTGCAAGTAGCTCTTCTATTTCTAAGAGACAAAATTGCAATCTGTCTATCAGTTCTTGGAGTCGTTACCCTTTTTCTGCCGCATCTTCCAACCCTTTTGGGGCCTACATTTTCTCCAAATACCATTTTTTTCTTAATACGAAGTACTGACTGTGGTGAAACATGGAGTTTGGCAGCGATTTCCTTTTGTTTAAATGTAGAAGAAGTTAATAAAACCTGTATTTGCCCAATTTTCCGTGGACTCAAGTCATTCTTTCGCCCCATTTTCAAATTCACTTAAAACTGTAACAAATAATTGCCGAAATTGGGTAAATACACTATTTAAATTAAACGGTAGTTACAATGACACGTAAAAGAAAGAGAAACACACCCGCATCGCACGACAACCAAACGAAAACTGACGAACAAATACGCTTCGTTCGACTAAAGAATTATGCAAAAAATTGATTCATGGCATGCCGAAGCGTGTCGCAGCCATTATGGCAGCTAAGGTGGGTCAAACTAAGTACTAAACTATTGCTAAATAATGACCATGTATTCTTGTGTAGAAATAAATAACTTTTCAACGTTTAAAATTGGTTTAATTTAACATTTTATACCAAAAAATGAAATTTTTAAAAAATTCCTAATAATTTGGCCAGTACTGTATGTATATAGTATCGCGGCGGCCACTGTGCGCATGCGCGCATTTCCCGTAACTTTATCCGTGCACGCATCAACTGGTTATCTTTATTTGCGCTGAGCTGATTAACCTCCCGTCGGTGTGTCCCGGCTGCGACCTCTCCTCCACTGCAATGAGGGTGGTGCGCAGGACGCGTAAGAGTGTATACAAGGCCACACTCGCTGCGATAGAATCGTCTCGTTTTAACAGGAGGTCCGCCGTTTGTAGCAGCCTGAAGCGCTTCGGCCACACCAAGCCTGCCATTAGTAATCGCGTCTCGACCAATGCGGGTGGCGACGACTTGGGCTAGGCGAAGTTCGGCAAGATTTCTTATTCCCCTCCAAAGAGGCTCCGGCGATAATGCATGAATTAAGCTCTCGAGTCAAGTATTTTTAAGCTTTCCGAAGCTTCATACACGTTGCATTTTAAAGACATTAGAATTGAGAGCTGGTTAGGTTACGGAAGGTTTCCTTAACAGGTGCCATCTACATTGAAGTCCGGCTTAAAAGAGGGCGTGCGCAGGCGAAGCTCGCCCGAAGCTGAGCTCTTAATTACACGGGGCGAAGACAGGTGAAGCTTGGGCTGCGCGGCCACCTACCCGTTCGATTCTTTGTTCTCTGCTCAATAAAATATTTCTGACTTGTTTTCCAAACTGATTCATAACCATAATCAGCGTCTAGAAATGCGAGGGAGAAGCGCGTGTTTCAAATCCTAAACTAGTGTAACCAATGAGAAGGCAATCCGAGCTCTCATTTCGTTTTTATCAACGACGCCGAAGACGAGGTTCGAAATAATGAAACGAATGCGGTGGAGGGCGAAGCTCTGACAAAATGTTAAAATAGTAATCAACTGAGAGTATGTCGGCACCGCTAGCGTGGAAAGTTAGTTCCCTCCCGCCTCACTACGCAGCCACTCCGAAAATTATGTGCAATAAAAGGACCTGTTGTGTAATTTTGGAAGCGCTCCGTCTACCATTATCATTACTTTATCATTACTGAACGATAGGAATTTGCGGGCTATGCCTGATTGTGTTATGAAAAAGAAGATTAATATAGAATCCTCGAGAAAATTCAAATGAGTTCATCAATTTTTCATCAATGGTCGTAGAAAAGTTCCAGGAATTTCCTTCATATCATTCTGGAAGAGAGAAAGAGAGAGAGAGAGAGAGAGAGAGAGAGAGAGAGAGAGAGAGAGAGAGAAAATCCAGATTGCGAGCTATAACTGCAAACCTTCCATTCGGGCTTCAAACCGCTATTTAGCCAAGCCGAAATGAAGACATATGAAATTGATACATGTCATGATAGGCTTCAATAAATATGTACTGAGTAATCCAATTCCAGTCCAATGAAACGTACCTTTTCTCATCGTAAATTCCAATCGTAATTAACCAATCATAAAGGAGATTCCAAAAGCCTCAACCAGTTGTAGCAAAGATCAGTACTACAACAGCCAATCGTAACCTTCGTAACAAGTACAAACTAGTTAATTGTTAGGACTATTAGGTCTTCATGTATGTGAGATAATTGACTGGCAAAGAACGCTCCTGACTCGCCTCATGGTCAAATACTGTTGCCTGGCCCGCGGCCACCCGAAATTGCTCTATCAAATCACCATTTTTATTATAAATGGACAGATTTTTAGACACTCCAACCCGTCAGAAATGGATGCAAGCGCTTGAATAAATCAAATCTTGATGCTTGCTTGCAAGATGATGCTTCGCAGAGGGGTACAACGGTCATAAATATGAGGAGCTTATTAAAACACGAGGTTAATATCAGACCAGTGGTTCGTTAATAGCTTTAATGAAAAATATGTGATGAATAACTTGAAATCATGAATCGGAGGGAAGGAGAGAAACGAAGGTGCTGTTAGGATCATATAATAAAGAAATTAAGGAGGTCTTACGAATAGTAATGAAGTGGAGTTATCTTTGAAGAATTGTTTTTTTTTTTAAGTTGAGTATTTGGTGGTGGACCTTCACAATTAGCATGAATGGAAGAATTTGAACTTCAAGGTGACTTTTTCTATAGTAGTCATTTCTAATTCTCAAAAACTACGATTTTAAAACATTAATTGGAACATTTACGAGAAAGTGACCAGTTTCAAACTAGTCCTAATTATGTTTTCCGCTAATCAAAAAATTATTAATTAATATAATTGAATATCTTATAATTTAGCTATAACTAGACGCTAATGCAAATCATATTAGGAAACCAACTATTTACTTAACTTTTAAAAAATTATAATAACAATAAAAACAATAATAATATATATATATAACTTATATATATATATATATATATATATATATATATATATATATATATATGTAAAGAACGACGCTTGTATAGGAGATATTCCGCGCAAGACGAGAGAGAGAGAACGAAACAAATGAAAAAATGAGGTAACCACCCGGGATCTTCCGATTGCCGGTCAGATGCGATACCATTACACCATGGCCTCACTCTTCCAAATGCATTTGGAAGAGTGAGGCCCATGGTGTAATGGTCTCGCATCTGACCGGCAATCGGAAGATCCCGGGTTCGATTCCCGGGTGGTTACCTCATTTTTTCATTTGTTTCGTTCTCTCTCTCTCGTCTTGCGCGGAATATCTCCTATACAAGCGTCGTTCTTTACGTTATTTATACTGCGTGTTCTTTGCAGTTGAATGTATATATATATATACAGGGCGTCCCAAAAAAATGTATACACACTTTAACAGCTGATAGCTCAATTGATGTTTCTTTCTTTCCAAGTTAAACCCATTAGAATTAATAATGGCAGTCAGACTAAGCTTTGAACAAAGGAAATTCATTCTAAAATGCTACTGGAAGTGTGAAAACGCAGTTGAAGTGCAAAGACAGTTTAGGAGGGAGTTTCAAACAGATCCACCAACGCGACTTACCATCACTCGAATTAGAGATAAGTTTGAAGCCGATGGAACTGTTCAGAATGTCCACAAGAAGCGTTCCGGAAGACCACGGACATCGACAAGCCCCACAAAGCAAGAAAGAGTACTGGAAACGTATCACCAAAGTCCAAGAAAATCTGTGCGGCAAGCGAGTCGTGAGGTAGGAATTTCAGAATCGTCTGTCCAACGCATTTTGAAGCGCTGTCAATGGAAAAGTTACATTCCAAGATTAGTCCATGCTATTAATGAAGATGATGATGATGATCCGGACCGAAGAGTGGAGTATTGCGAGTGGTACTTGGCACGATGTGGATGTGGATTGGACGAAGGGGTTTCGTAGAATACCCTCCGCGTTCACCAGACCTCACACCACTAGACTTTTTTTTATGGGGATACTTAAAATACAAAGTCTACGCTATAAAACCTGCAACAGTCGCTGAATTGAGAGCAGCCATTGAACGAGAATGCACACAAATACCAAACGAAATGTTTCGTGATGTTTGCGATTCCATTGCTTCGCGTTATCAGCAGTGCCTGGACCAGAACGGACGTCAGTTTGAAAACAGGCGTTGACAAAACAATTAAATAATGTCTGTAGATTCTATTACATTTTGAAAATGAAATGTATTTTAATAAACACTGCCTTTATAAGTATTTAAAGTGTGTATACATTTTTCTGGGACGCCCTGTATATATATACACACTTTTAATTAATGTAGCCAATATTCTTTTCCTAAATGGACCTCTAAATATTCTTTTTACATACAAAAAAAAAATATATATAATATCTAATTTAATTTTATGCGTTGTTATAATTTCTACTCTCAGTGAAACTTATTTTTTATATTATTAACTGGAAAAAAACCCAATTGAAACTCATTACGGTTCAGTTAAATTATAGTTATTGCGTGTTCTGACAAAATTAAGTTTCGTAAAAACCATGTGACTTTTGTAATACATTTTGATAGACGGGTTTTTCCTCCCCCCCCCCTTATACATAAATATTCGTAATGAGGGGTATCTTATGCAAACATATATAGATTACTAATACTTATCGAACTTGATATATATATATCTATATATGTGTGTGTGTGTGCTGTATATATATATATGGGCCTATATATGTATATATATGAAAAGTATCTCATTATTTTCTTTAATATTATTAATCTATTTATGAATATATATATATATATATATATATATATATAATATATATATATATATATATATTATATATATATATATATATATAATAAAATTAATTTTGAGACAATTATAAGAATAAATTTTCTATTTTATTTCCATACTACCTCGCCTCACACTGGGATAAACGGGTTATGTAGCTAAGAAAAGTATTTTTACTAGTTATAATATAATTACCTGGTTTTATAAATGCATATAATTGGCTTCTCTCTCTCTCTCTCTCTCTCTCTCTCTTTACATTAATTCCTATAGATCTCTTATTTACAAAAACATGAATCGGTTTAAGGGTTTCCTTCGCGAAATCCGCAAATAATTATTTCAAAGATGATGAAAGAAAGCGAAAATTCTCCTTGCTCTAAACCCCGGTTATTGGCCTAGCCTAGGCTAGCCGTGAAGAGCCCCTGAGGTCACATGAATATTCATGATCATAAGACTGTACTGCCTTTGTTTCTAGGGTTTGTAAACCTTATAACACGTCTGTTAAGACAAACCGGTTGTCTATGCCAAGAAAAATGAAGAGAACGTTGCCGACTTTTCTTTATGTTAAGATAAAAAAAGAGTTGGAAAGAAACACGAGAAACGTGAGCTGGCGGACATGGAAATAAAATGACTTTAGTATCATTTTAGTTAATTTTAGCACTCCGTGTAACACGTATGAAATAGGGATAAAAATATTGATGAAAGACATAGTAAAAATAATAATAATTAAGATA
Organism: Bathynomus jamesi; assembly: GCA_023014485.1. Lineage (NCBI taxonomy): Eukaryota > Metazoa > Arthropoda > Malacostraca > Isopoda > Cirolanidae > Bathynomus > Bathynomus jamesi. The sequence goes on from JAJOZX010008788.1 coordinate 129,798, forward strand.
AGAAAATAACGCGTGTAACTAGGTAATGGGAGTGAATGTTATCATAAAAAAAAAAAAGAGTTTTAGGCTATTCCATTGTTTAATGTTTCACCCATTCATCCAGTCTTTCTCATATACAAAAGTACAATAACCGTATCGCATTCATCATTCTACCGAGAAGAATGTAGTTTTATATAAAATAAAAATTATCATGTTATAAGCGACGAAAAAACCACTTGAATAAACATGCCATCCCATTAACAACATGTGCCCGGCGATTGCCATATCAAAATAATAATAACCGAACGTTGCCATCACATCTTCAACACATTTGTTACCATAAAATTCCTTCCTCCAAAATTACTGGGTAGACCAAAATTTACCCTTAACTTTTGTTGGAGTTATAAATTGTAGAGTGAATTATCTCAGGCAAAGTGGCAATACGACAATTGAAACCACTTACGCTTTTCGATGTTCGTCTGTTCATAATAAGATGTTGGCAGCGGAAAAAGCTTTGGTGTTACGCACGCGATGACGTCCTAATCTCATTAAAAAAAACGTCGGACAAAATTCGGACCTGAACTTAAAGAATACGGTTGGCAAGAGGTAATAGGCTACGCTACGTCTAGCCTCCTAATTTATTCTGAAACACTTAAAATGCTGTACCAAATCTGATTACATGCTATATCATGAAGTATAAAGTAGGAATTCGTACTGCCTAATTAAATCAAGGATTTACTATGAAGGATCTTTTATCTTATGTAATTTTTAATTGTTTTATCAATAACGTATAATTAAGGCCATTGCAACTTTATACTATACTTCAAGTTTTTTGTTACTTCAATTAAATTGTATTCAACCTTTAAACTGGTAGTCGATATGCCCCTAATGCTACAAAACATTATGGAGTAATATATATATATATATATATATATATTATATATATATATATATATACACACACACACGAGTATATACTGGAATTGAACAGATGGAACTGTTTCTGGATTTGACTAATTTTGCTCAACATGTTGGAATTAAATTAATTCATTTTTCTTTTTCAATTTTACTATTAATTTTAAAACTTCCAAATTTCCATATGTTAAATGAAAATACTGATTAAATGCCACGTAGCCCATGGGCATTGGGCATTTATAAGAGCATGAAGGAAACAATTATTTAATGAATTAATAATATGACGCCAATATAAGTTCACAATTTAAACTGCTTACAGTAATAAGGTGAGAAGAGTTTCTTTGTGGTGATCTGGAGCAATTTCTCACTGTATAAGTGTAAAGTTTAATTTAGCTCATATATATATATATGTGCGTGCGTGTGTGTGTGTGTGTGTGTGTGTGTGTGTGTGTGTACACAGGAATGTAGAAGAAAAGAATGTTCCACAAATTTAAAAAATAAGTTAAAAGTTAAAAAGTTGAAAAATGAAGATCTTTCCTGAGGATTAACCTCACTTCATCAGTCTTATAAAAAAAAAAGAAGATCCTTTTTTTTAACAGACCAAAATTTATTTTTTAACTTTTTTTTTTTTAAAAGACTGATGAGGTGAAGTTTGTCCTGACGAAAGTTCCTGCTTTTTAACCCTTTATTAAGTTCCACTGATATGACATAAAGTTCATTCAACGATGACAACGTTGATATTGAGCGAAAGAAAGTCAGTTAGTGTTGAGTTAACAGTGATTTTGCAGAATTGATTGTAAACGGCCTCTGACGACATTTATGAAATAAATATCAAATGAAATTGAAACAAAAATAAAATATTACATTTATATTGATATAAAAGAACTATTCAGTGTTGATTCTTAGAGTCAATGTTCAAGTTGATGTAATATACTAAAATAAAATAATGAATATTTAATCAAGGTTGATGGCGTCAGATTAAATCGACAATGAAATTGGGATGACGCTCACACTTATGAAGCAAATTTGAATTTTAAGTCAAATAATATATATATATATATATATATATATATATATATATATATATATATATATATATATGAGGATTAATATTGTAGCAGTTAATTACTACCTTTGGAACCTAAATTCCAAGACTTCCGGAATTTTTTTTTACGAAGAAATGAAGTAAAGGATTAATAAGCGCTTTAGTGCTACTACAAAGCAAACCTCAGACATGAAATCTAATCCTTTCCACGCATCGGGACGCAGAGAATGCATCGGAAGAGCGGTTCAAATATTTGTCCGCGTAATCGGACACCGTTCAGTTTGTCCGTTAATGGAAGAAGAAGACAAAATAATAATAATGAAATACGCAATTCTGTTTGCTATCATCATCAAAGGTTGAAGAGGAAGTTTTACTCTTCATTAATTTTAGCCACAGTAATTATTATAACTGCTAAGAGAGAGAGAGAGAGAGAGAGAGAGAGAGAGAGAGAGAGAGAGAGAGAGAGAGAGATATTAATGTAGTTTGCATCTTTAAAATATGTCCCTCACATCCCATTTACTATAATTAAATCAGTGTCTAAACTTAGGTGTGGAGTGACCTTTTCTCTGATTCAAAATTCAAAAATTTCAAAAATGATATTTACTTCCCCTTTCGACCGGAAGTTGATTTTCTTCAAGAACACAAACCTATTCCACATGAATGATTACAGACATTGTTTCGTACCATTTGGGGTCATGACAGGTCATACACAGAACAATAATATACAGTGTCGTGTTATTTTCTCATATATATATATATATAATATATAGATATATATGTGTGGTGTGTGTGAGTGTGTGAGTGTGTGTGGTGTGTGTGTGTGTGTGTGTGGAAACAAAGTATGTATTATTACGTACATGCTCCTTTTACATCTAAAAGGTCCGTCATATATAATCCTTTATTGTATTATTTATTTCGTTGAGTTTGTGCGTCAAAAACAAGTTTTTATCATAAGAGTGACAAGTGAATGGACGTAAGTTCTTTTAAAAAGCTAATCTTCACACATGATTATGTTTTATCGCAAATAATAACATCATTATTAACATTTGTTTATGTAAAATGTGATATTTAATGTTCACGCATGGAAATAAACTACTTACAATTTAATTTTTTTAAAACAAGACAACCGTTTCAAAATGCTCATTGGCATATTCGTGTGTGTGACGTCATCCAAGACACATAATTTTGTTACCGTTGTTCTCCATGCGGAGAAAAGCGTCAGAAAACGAAGTAGTTTATATATATGTATCCGAGTCAGTTGGTGATGACGTCATATAAAATAGATCTGTCCGTTGTTATTTTTTCTTTGAGTCTTTGAGGGAGCATCGCGCGCTCATGTCGGAACTGAGAGACCAATTCGTCATCATCGGGATGAGGTCTTTCTTCCATTCGTCTTGACGGACCTCAACAAAGCCCCAGTTTTATATCAAGACCTTTTCTGACTTTAATTTTTATATATATTTATTTATTTTAAAATAGGTTCCCCCTTTCATTTGGATCCTTTTGTACCGAAGTACTAAACGCGAATACTCGTACAGCGCACGTTGTCCAAAGAGTTCTGTCATCGCGTTTATAAAACATTTTCTCATGCAGTACGCTAAGATATATATAGATGAAGGCCACACCTTTTTACACAAAGCCAATTTATGTATTCAAGGAATAAATCCTGCGCCTGTTTAAAAAAGGCCCATATGTACAATGGCTTAAATATGTAAAGCGTAATTTCAGATATTGATAGAATCTACCTTCATCTACCTTCATATAAATAAAATAATCTACATCATTATTTACTCTACATCCCAAGACTATAATTTCACTTATACCAATGTGTATAATGTATCCATACATACCATTACATACACAACATACTTAAAATTTGAGTGGATAGGAAAAAAATCAAAGATTTATTCATCTCTCTTTTTTGTGTGTGCGGGGGGGTGGGGGGTGAGATGACATTTTCTGCACCCCATTGCTCGGAATATGGGCTTTATTCTAGGCACTAAACAAAGATTGGGTTGTATTTCATGAGATCAGGTCAGAGTGCTGCTTTTTATTAAGAAATAAACGGGAGGTACCATCTCACTTTTGGTGAAATGTGCTGCGCACATGTGTGTGTGTGTGTGTGTGTGTGTGTGTGTGTGTGTTAAACATATGAAGATAATTCTTCCTTCTTATTTGATCGCATCTTCGGTTTAATTCCTATTATTTCTTTATCCTTTCTCAGTTCCAGTGAACGCCTGGTCTCCTTTCCTCAATATTTATTTTTCGGGATTAAAATTCTGGAAAACAAAAGCAGGTGGCAAGTGACCGTATCTGATATATATATATATATATATATATATAATAATATTATATATATAGTATCATCATTATCAACATCGTCATCATCATCAATCAATATTTTGACAATTTAAATTATAGCTGAAGAGGAAGGAGGTAAAAAGGCCTCATATCACACTGAACGTCATTCTACTACCATACCCATTTAGAGTACGAGCAGCTCGAAGCATCATCCTCCAGTAAATAGAGTGTCAACGTACTAACGTGGCTTCCGTATGATTCATCACCAGTGAGAGCAACAATACTCTACGTTATCTTACTTCAAAGAATATCCAAACACCTTTAGTTATTATCAGTCGAGGTACATGATTGTTCAGGAGCAAGATGCGCCACCACGAGTTTGCGTTTGTTTCCCTCCCGGATTAACTTGAACACCTCACGGAAGTGTATATATATTTTATAGGGTACATAATCTGGTGAAAAGTTTGGCCAAAATATCTGCCAAGTTTTCATAAAGTTTCCTTATTGTTTTCAACAGATGTGAAAGAAAGGTTTCGTTTTCGGGACTGATAAATCGCATAATGATAATGATTAATGATAACGTTTATTGACGGAAGATAAATCCCTTAAAAAAAAGTACAGTAGCCATCAAGATAACGAACGATACAACTAATTAAACAATTAAACAATAAATTTGAAGACAAAATATTGGTCTGAAGTGATAAAGAAATGACGATAAAGATAAAGTGATAAAGAAATAACGATAATAGACGTAATAAAACGAGTAATAATAAAATTAGTAGTAACAGCTTTCTAAAGGTAATATTAAAAAAAGAAAAAGATAAATACGTCACTAGGTAGGTGTATAGTGAGGTTTATTTCGGTCGTGGTTTCTCTCGCTGTCTATGGAAGAACCTACAATCACCTTTTGTCTCTCGCGCTAAGTTGGGGTTTTGGAGGCGTCACGTGTTTATTGCGCAGTCCCCTTGCAGTATGTATGATAAATGTGACTACGCGGAATACCTTGTTAGAGCAATGGGCAGAGATGAGATTCTGGAAAGGGTATATGTATTTAGCAGAATTAAGACGTCACAGCATCCCGGACTGTTGTCCATACTGTTACATTAAAACTGCCTAGTTTAACTGTTGAATTGTGAACTGCAATCAAGTTGCTTTGATTATAGTTAGCTATTCTCCATACCCATGTAAAGGGCATGTGCGCCCATTCGACGTAAATTGATTAAACCGAGACTCGTCCGAGAAGATAACTCGCATCCAAAATTCAGTAGGCTTACGTAGCATCCCTTTGGAGCAAGTAAATCTTCGCTTTACACTGATGGTTACTTATAAATAATTATGCAGGGTCTTTGACTGACCCATGCACTCGTCCACTCTAGTTTAGTATATGCGAAGAAAGCTGAGTGTTGTCGTGATGGGAAACTGACGTTAATTGCGACGTCTAAAACCTTATATAGCATGAACTAGACTTCGTCTGATTAGTAAGGTATGTTTTAGTTCACTCTCTAACTCTCTTTGGTCGAAAATTAGCATCTCCTTTACCTGTCTGAAGAAATATGCAATGATGCTCAGAAATGTTCAATTTGGAAGCCCAAGGTTTCGAGACATCTGCCTCTCACTTTCACCAGTCTGATTATTCGGTCACCCGATCACAACTAAATGGTGACATATCAAGAGCACCAACTGCACGGAGTATCTTTCACGATCTAAACACTTTTCCTTCCACCGTAAGTTCTGACTATATTCCAACCATACATTCGGTTACATCAATGAATTTTTTTTTTTTTTGAGTGCTCACTTTACAGAATATCTAAAACTTATATATATATATATATATATATATATATATATATCCTTCATTATGCTAATATTTCAGAATAAAAAATTAAAATGGCAGCAAAATATATGTCGTAAATATTGTTCAGGAATTAATAGACACGGAACCTATAAACGTGTTGGCAAAATTGTTTTATTATTTCCGGTTAGGTTTATGATAACGAAATGATGGTTTCAAAATGAGTTACATTCAGTTGCATAAAGAGATATTAAAAAGGGTTTGGTACATTCTTAATTTCTTATTCGTAATAAAGTTTATTTAATTTTATAAAGTACAAAAATTGTACATTTTGTAGACAAAAATTGTACATTTTGTAGATAAAAACCAACTTTCTCAAAACACTCGAAATAATGAGTAGATAGTATGGACATTTTTGGTACAATAGGTATATTGAATGAGATAAGAGGTAAAAAAAGAGCGAAATATTGAAAAGTCTTAAAAATAATCTGTTAGGGGATGCGGGGGGGAGGGGAGATTTGGGGTATTTCTGGGGGAGGGATAAATTTGGGATGAATAGAATTGGGGAAGAAAAGATGCTCTGAGGAGTCGGTGCGTCTAAAGTGATGATGAAGACATTGTAAGGCGCTCAACCCGCCAGGTAAAGATGCCAAATGTCGCCATCCCACTTATATCCTTCAATTTAAAATGACTCATTATTACTGGAGTAGATTTAATACTAATATGGACATCTTTGAACTAACATAGCGTATTTACTTTTTATAGAATATTGTCTACGAAGTGAGAGGTATCCCAAATACTTAAAGATATTTATTTACAATTTGACACTTATCGACGCAGCGCCAAAGCGCTCTTTTGTACACCACGCGACACTCTCCAAGGAACAAAGTGTGGGTGCTCACTTTCCTTCTCCATTAAGTTATATATTGAGAAAGTCTAACTATTAATTAAGGCATTGTCGCTTATTTAATTTTTAACTATGATGAATTTACCTTATGAACCTTAAGAGAATATATATAGTAAATATTAACATCAAACTAATACATATATTTTTACTTTTATAATTAACCTGCCAAACGTACGATGATGGAATTATACTTTAACACTAATGTTTTAATTAAGGAAGAAAAATTATATAATTATAACAAATACATACAATTAAAATGATATTAAGGCCAAAATTTATTACCTTTTTGTTTTGATTAAGAAAATAAGTTTTTATATAAGATTCACAAGTTTTAAATCACTTCAACATATATAAACAACTAAATTTTTTTGATAAACAATAAATTTAGAAGATAATTAATAAAAACAATAACTCATTCTCCGAAAATATGATAAAAAGTGAAAAAAAATCTTTTTTAGTGTTGCCGAGATCTTTGCCTCGAATCTTCTTCAAATTAATTAAGTCATTACAAGGATAGACTCATCCAAAACTTACAAGGCGTGTTATTATTTATCGCATGCTCTTATAAGGAATAGCATATTGCGAATAAGATCCACATTATCATTTTAATAAAATATATATGTAGTAGACTTTACCTATACTTTATTATTTATTATTTTTAGGATGTAAAATTTGTTAACTGGCGCTATTTGGCAACTTCTTACCATCTTGAGCTCGGTAGGCGGCACCAAGTTCCTTTTTTTTTTTGTTTAACAACTTTATTATTAACAATTCGGCTTGGTGATCTTAAGTAATAATTATGTCTCCTTGGTTTTCGCTACGATCTAAATTTAATTTTATCTATTATATATCTTGTATATTGATAAATAATGTCTTAACGAGATTGTCTTCGTGTGTTTAAACCCAATCGAGTTAGTGACCAATGATGGAAAGAATTCGTAATGTGGTAGTCACTTGGGACTAGAGGTCCCGTCTGCCCGTGTCTGAAGGCCTACTAATAGACGCGAGGACTATGTGTTGTGAAGTGACTTTTTCACGAACGCATCACACTCACTATTATCTCGTGTAAATTTCTTACGATTTATTCACCATAATTTGTGATGATGAAAAGGTGTTGAATTGTACCGCTCTTAACTTTTGAAATTGGTGTACGACCGGTGTAAATTTGTGCCTCGTAAAATAATTAGTGTAAAATTTGGACTTCCGCTAAGCACTTTATTACTGTACATAGTAATTTACTGCCGTTTACTGACTTTTTAAAAAAAATAATTAATACTACATTTTGGCGTACATATCAAGGCACTTGTGTACTTTTTATAAAATAATTATGTGTATTTAAAAATTATATAATTAAAAAAATGTAACATATGAATATATATATATATACTATATATGTATGTATGTATATATACACACACACACACATAATGTGCTACAAACCAAAATGACTTTAGACCAAATTATATAATTTTTAAAATATCAAAACATTTATTATTATGTTAAAAGCTTTTTGAATTTAAGTACACGCCATATTCCGCATACATAACGCGGTATAAAAGTGGTTATCACACTATGGCCGATCACGAGTACAAAACAATAGGACCTACAATTCGGCATTACATTTTTTAATATAGGGACAAGGCTCAAGAACCTTATATAAAAACTAAGAAATACAGCCTATGTCTACCTATATCTATAATGTTTGTACCTACTTACGAAAAACCCGATATCAATTCGCGTATTATGCAGGAAAAACGAAGTAAGTTAAAAGTTTATTTAAAAACTTAAAAAATAAAAAATATCTACAAATACAGGGTCGTGTGCAATTTCTTTCAAATAAGTTGATGTTATCATAAAAACTGAGAATTGACTCATTTCTAAATTACGAATGCTCCTCATACGTTAATGATAAATACAGTGATAGGCCTATCTCTTGGCACTTTACACAAAGCCAAGAACCTCCCCCCATATATATATATATATATATATATATATATATATATATATGCTCAAAATAAAAGGTTAAAATTGGAATTCAGATTTCAGTTATGAAATTTGACAAATACCGCGGTACAAAAAGACCGCAGTTAGCGATCATCATACGACCCACGGAAACAGAAACTCCGCTTATATATATATATATATATATATATATCCTCATAAATATTCCTGTATTCTCAAATTTTCGAGAGCATATAGAATAATTTAAATTTAAAATATAATTTTTAAAATCCGATGATGTAAAGAGAGTCACACAAAACTCCTTGCAAAACTCCTTGATCGCAACGTTTGCCATTAAGATGCGACGCATCTGCTGGAAGAATAACGAACGCTCCATGATTCTAATCTCTTATTATATACTTATAAGAAGGTTTTACTTCCATAATAAACCAGTATTCTAACCCCCTTATGTTAATAATAATAATAATAATAATAATAATAATATAATAATTATTATTAATCCAAGTACCAAACCGATAAGGAACTATAAAACAAAATAACTAAATTTCCTCATCATAAATTGATCTAATTTCCTTGCAGTAATAACAGGTTTTAAATAATTTCCTAAATATATATATTATATATATGTATATATATATATAATATATATATATACAAATAAATTTAAGAATTAATGAATTAAATTAGTTACTCTAAAAAAATGAAAAAAAAAAAACAATCCGGGAACTGTAAAACCACAAACCGCAAAATCGATGTTTTAATATTAATAAACCAGTAACTTATTTGCTACATAATTAACAAAATAATTTAATATCTATATTTTAAACTTGATAATTTAACATTTCCAGTTTGCTATGATAGTAATTTAACCTAACAATTTAACTTAGGGATATATTTATATCTTTGTAATACTGAATTTTAACTTACCGTTTTTTTGGGGGGGTCATATTTTGTATTAAATATAAAATTATGTTTCCTTGTGATACATTATATTATGAACGTCCAAATTATATGCAAATAGGAGGGGTTAAAGTATATATAATATATATATATATATATATATATATATATATATATATATATATATATATATATATATATATGCGGTTATTATTCGTATATTATTTCTTACAACGTTTCGGGATACATTTTACCGTCATCAAGACTTAAGCTTCCACAAATAATAATAATTCCATAAGAATTTCGAAGTAAATTGATAGAATAAGTCGCGTAAATCACTCCTTTAAGACCGAATTCTACAATATATATATATATATATATAATATATATATATATTGTATTTTTTTTACTCAAAATTCGATGCGAATATAAGAAAATAAATAAGTTGAAATAAAAACAAATAAATTTTAACTCAAATCGAAAAAATTGATCTCGTCTTAGAAAAAAATTGATCCTTAAAAATGTGAAAAAAAAATTTTTGTATCTGGAATTAAGACAGAGCAATTCAACTAACTAAATAAGTGTCGACGTCTTTATATTAAATTGATCTATGTCTGTGAATCTGTAAATCTATGTCTGTGATTCCGTAAATACGTAAAGCTATGTCCGTAAATCTGTAAATCCATTGTCCGTAAATCTGTAAATCTATGTCTGTAAATTAATTTAATGAAGACAAAAATTTCCTTCTTGAGAAAGATCGATTCTACGACGCGGAATTTTCAATTCTCAAAAAAAAGGTGTTCGAAACAATCTTTGGAACAAAGATTTTATATATCGGTTTCGTCTACCTTTTTCTCTCTCCTCAAAGACCATCTGAAAGCTTTCTTATAATCTCTAAATATACCCATCAAAATACACGCTTTTATATATATATATATATAGAGAGAGAGAGAGAGTTTGCATTTTGTGGTTAAATTAAATGAGTGTATGGCCCCAACTTTGTGTTAAAGTGTTTTTTAACACTGAAGAAATATTAATTATTTTTATTTGTTTCCTGTCACGTGATTAGATATTTTTCTATTTGCCAGAATTTCTATTTTTCTGTGTGTGTGTGTGTGTGTGTGTGTGTGTTTGCAAGGCCCGAAATGTCTTAAAACTTTTCAATCTTGGCCTTGTCGCCATTTGCAATGTTCAGAAATTAATTTTAGAATGTTTGTTAATATTATTAATTCTCTAATAGTTTCCCCCCCCATCCAGGTGTCCCCCTGGGGTTAGGCTCAGCCTTCGCTGCCATACCCCCACCCCCGCCTATGCCCTTAGACCAAAGGGCCCACGACCGTTACCTCTGGGACCCCACGACGAGGTTACATCCCCTTCACCCTCCCGCGCCCCCGAGGTAAGATGATTTACAGTTCTGTGCCTTTACTGTTATACCGCGTCGTGGCCACGGAACATCATTGACACAATTGGGGCAGAAACACCTCCAATTTAACGAATTTAATTGGGTCGCTGAAAGAACTTAGTTAAAGAAATTTTTCAAAGTTTTTTCTCGAGTTCCTCCAGGAAAGGTTTTACACACGAATAAAACTTGCTTTTATGTTTAAAATCTACATAATTTTCATTTTTACAAATAAAACCAATTTTTTTCTTTCCATTTTTGTAAACTGCAATCATAAATTTGGAATTTGGGTTCTGTTTGTGTGTAATTCCAGTATAAGAACGAACTCTTGTCCTAACTTCAATAGCACAAACAGTTGCATGATTGCGTATATAAAGCGTTTCCCCGAAACGGTGACCACACAATCCATATAAAAGTTAAAGAAAGAAAAACATTTGTGGAATAACTTTGATTTACGAGTTTTTCCTAAATTTGATTAATCCTCGGCTTCTTTACACGGAATGCATTAACATTCTCGGTGCCAAATAAGGAGATTTAAGAGTTCTCAACTCGACTAGATGCGAGAGGAGGCAACGGACATTAACAGTAATGGAGCGATTAACCAATTATATCCTATCTACGCCCATGCCAGGCAGGCGTTAGAGAACGTCTTACCCGACCAAGTATAAATCAGGGAACGCAGTAAATAGTTCTTTTCGTGGCATTACCTGGCATAAAAGGATTGAAATTTGTGTTAAAGCGGACGACACAGTGAAAAAAGTAGGCGCTAAATTATTTCAACGTACTCAATTGGGGCGAAGTGTTGGACAAGCCACGATCTTGTGGCAGAGAGTTTGTCGTTCGTTCTGTTATTCTGCTCTGGTCGTGTGTATTTAACATTAATTAAACACACACACACACACACACACACACAATTAAAACGATATATATATATATATATATATATATATATATATATATATATATATATATATATATATATATATATATATTACAGGTTATACAAAGCGAAAAACTTCGTCATTCCGTGGGCTATATGATGTATTTTGTGATGTAGAAACAGAGTCTATACATGGTTGAGACATAAATCAGAACAAGAAAGGAATTAAGATAGGATCAGCATCCCTTGGATTTGGATTAAAATTATGATTTTACCAGCCATAAATTACGTTTTAGATGTTAATTCAATAAAACTAAGAATTATCCCATTTATTATGTGCTTTGAATGTACATATATACACACACACATTACTTTACATCTTATCACGTGTCTATTATTATTATTATTATTATTATTATTATTATTATTATTATAATATATATATATATATATATTGTCCCCTGCCAATAAAATTTATCATTATTATTAACATTATCGTTATTGTATATATATATATATATATATATCCTGCCAATAAAATTTATCATTATTATTAACATTATCGTTATTGTATATATATATATATATATATATATATATATATATATATATATATATATATA
>JAJOZX010008788.1:147500-165864 GCA_023014485.1 Bathynomus jamesi
AAAAGCAGTTTTCCGTCTTTCATAGATATAAATATAACTGTATACTGACAAATAATAGCAATTTCTCCACATTATTCATTGAAAATGAACCTTCATTGGTGGGCGGAAAAATTGATAGTCTCTCTTCTCAAAATCTGTGAAAGTAATCTAATTTTAGCATAAGTATTAGAGGATATAAAACCCTCGTGCCATTCACGATTCTCTCTAATACTGAAGCGCGAGAAATCACGTTCAAAGTACAAACAGTTCCAGTTTCTTCACTAATTCTGAAATAACAAACAGAAATGATTTGGTTACTATGGCAACAGTTTATACATTCACTAACAAATTTGGATAAAATTAATTAATTTAATAATTCGTGGATGTAATAATCCTTTTTAGTTTTAGTTAAATACTAGACTCATGATGAAAACGCAAATTTGAGGAAACCTTATTATATGGAGAAGCTAAGAATAATCACTTTTTAACTCTTTTTATCATACTTAACATTAACATAGGAACCTATTATTAGTGTTCCTTTTAAGTTAATATACGTTCTAAATCCTGTTTGCTGCGTCCACTCTAAAAATGTGGGTATAACTAAGCTTAAATGTACTTTGTGTAGTACAATATTTAAAAAGTAGTTTTGGGTGATTGAACGTGTATGAAAAATGAAAGGGGTTTCTTTCATCCCTAAAAAGGTACTTTTGTTTAAGATTTCTTCAGAGTTAACCTTTCTTGTGAAGAACAAGTAAACCGTTTGCTCTACTTTCGATCTACTCTTGATCTACTAATAATGTACTCTTCAGAGTACATTTAAACTCACATATATTCTCAGATTTAAAGTAGACATAGATGAACAAACAAAATTTAAAATGTAAGTAAGGTTAACGTCCCGATAAAATGTTTGAATTAACCCATGAATGTTGACGTTTGTCACAATTTGTACTTCAAAATTTGTAAACATTGTCCACATGTTCAGCATAAACTTATTTTCACATTTTCTGAAAAAAAAGAAGGGGGGGGGGGGGCTGACCCTTAAAAGGGAAAAAATAATTTCATGTGATGACTGGTTTAATCCGTGAACTTTTTTTTTTTTTTTTTTTTTTACCTCGCTAATAAATAAATTGAGCACGGGGTCACGGTATAAAAGACCCCAAATCAATCCTCCTACGTGGTTCACGCAATTAAGCCACACGCCTTTATATACACGCTTTCGACATTGGACCAACCCATAGAGATAGGTAGATAGAAAAGGTTTACATAGTTACATCTTTGAATTAGAATTTCCGTCATTTCATCTGCAGTACTTTTGTATGGAATTATTTTCTGGCTTTCTATCCTTTATATATATATATATATATATATATATATATATATATATATATATATATATATATATATATGTTAGCGAGAATAGGCGAAATCAGGCATTAAGATAATGCCTCGGCAATAAGCTGAAAGCTAAGAAGGCATATAGCCTTAGTTACAATGATCACTTTCACTGTTTAGTTTATGTTATGTTAGGTTATATTATTATTATTATTATTATTATTATTATTATTATTGTTATTGTTATTATATTATGGATATATAAATAAACATTATACTTATAATCATATTCATTCTTAGCTTTCAGGTTATTGCTTAGGCATTAAGCTTAATGCTGGATATATATATATACACACACACACACACACACAAGGATGTAAAAATATGTGTACCACACACATTCTCCAGGTAACAAGGTGTACTAGCAAAACACTTAAAATATAAGCTTTAAATATTCACACACACACACACACACACAACAAAAAAAAAAACCCTCTTAATTTACTATAAAACCAAAAAAAATTGGTATGGTTATTAAACAAAGAAAGTAGTATTCAAAATTATGAAGCGCAATTTTGTTAAAATTGAGCAAAATAAATGCTATTAAATTCAAAATAAAATTGGTTTAAACTAAACACATAATATATGAAAGTATATTTGCTCGAAAGTGGGTTTCACCTCTTGTGTGGGACATTTGAAAATGATGAATTCCAAATACGAAATATTTTAATCTTATACTCGTTCAATCTAAACAAAATTTATCTTTGAGTAACGTAATTTATTCGGTTAATTTTTAACAAAATTGCGCCTCATAATAATAATAATTTCCAACACAGTACTTTGTTTGTTTTAATATATTCACACACGCATTCTTTGTGTAAATAAAAAGCTGTTTCAACGCAAAATGCACTCGCCAGCTCGTATATTTAATTCACCACTGGCGAGCAGGCGAGAAGATTTTTACAACTATATATATATATATATATATATATATAAAATAAAAAAAAAAATATATATATATATATATATATATATATATATATATATATATATATATATATATATATAAAATATATATATATATATATATATATATATATATATATATATATATATATATATATATATATATATATATATATATAATTGTTTATTGTGTGTGAGATTTAGGTGTTGTCGTAATTGGGTAAAGGAAGATAATGGAGATTTTGTTCATGAAATTTAATTGCGGGATTTTATGAGACGAAAACTTTGAAATTTATGAGGCGAACCAGACATTTGGTCCTTTAACACGCTTTATGTATGCAATCTCGGCTGCCAACAACTTCATATATATGTATATGTATATATATATATATGTGTGTGTGTGTTGTCAGCCATATTGTATTTTATATTAAGGCGACGCATTGTCTTTTGTTCAATGATGCTCTTCGTCGTTCCTTTGAATTTAGGCGAGAAACCACTCGAGAGAATGGGATGCGATATCGGGGTTAGGAGGGGTCCCTGACCCCCCTTCAGTTCCATTATGACGTCATAATAGTTAAAACTGTATAATGACCCTCGACCAGAAAGGGAACACGTGTTCGATCAATGATACGAGAGAGAGAGAGAGAGAGAGAGAGAGATTATCGGACGAGACGCGATTTCGAGACGCAAAAAGGCGATTTTGTCGCTATTTCGCATCGTTTTTCGTTCAGTCTTTATTGCGCGCGATTTTCATACATTTTCGTCGACGCTTTCTTTTCGTTATTCCTCCGTTCGTCGTCGTTGTCGTCCTCTCGGGGAAGACAATGAACGACATATTCGGGGGGAGGTTTCGAACGCGTCTTAAAACAAAGAAGAAACTTGATCACCGATAGACGTATTTGAAGACCAGAAAAATGCTCCAAAAAATGAAGCACAATACCTCTTTCTCTAACTCTTATTCCGCCCCATATCGTATATATATATATATATATATATATATATTATAATATATATATATTCTATCAATTCCCGAGAGACACGCGCTAATAGATTACGTGTGAGTCAGAAGAAAGGCTTCACTGCTTTACACAAAGCATCGCTCTGCCCATACACTTATTTAGGGTGTGAACAGCTCGCGGCATCATTGCTAAGTACATAGGAGGTCACCTAACTAATGAGGCTTCCGTACGTGGTTCATCACTACTGGAAACAACAACAACAACAACGACAACAACGCTTCGTTATCATAATCCAACGAACAAACTTATTGAATCTATTTTGGCGTCAGTGTCGTTACCCAGCACTGCGGATACCCCCCCCCCCCCCCCGTCTTTATAAGTCCGGGTGCGTGATTGATTCTCAGGAGCACGAGTCTTCTTTAGGCAACGACGCGGATGTACCTGTTCCAATTACGAGCGCCTTCATATCACCCTAGGCTCGCTCTATACAAACGGAACCTCGAACTCGGAGCCTCCCGCAATTTTCAACCTTAATTTTTAACGATGCCTTTAGTTTATTCCTACGTAATATTAACGCGGTTATCTCGGTAACTATTGTAAGTTTTTATAAACAAGACTTCCAAATCCAATCTAATTAGGAGCAGAATTATAATTATTTAACAACTTCACTAAATTCAACTCCACCCAAAATGTAACCAAATCGGGCGTTATTCCAACGAGCTATAATGTGATTTCAGAGTTATAACCTTATATAAGTTTCCTTTAGACAAACATTGAAATCATTTTAAATTCAATTTAATTTTATTTACTAATTTATAAAATAGTTTAATTAAACCGTGAAATTAATTTTTCTTACCGTGTATATATATATATATATATATATATATATATATATATATATATATATATATATATATATATATATATACACAGTGGTGTAGTGCTGTGGGAACGGCGTTCCCTTACTTTTTTTGGTAGACGGAACGGCGTTCCCTCACTATTTCAAATAAATCCGAACTTACAAATCTCTAACGTCATGAAATTTTAATTCCCACCCCTAGAAGAAATATGAGAAAGAATCATTAACTGCTTCATTTCTTTTAGCTTCGACTGAGGCAATGCTAGCCTATAAAGATCTGGTGAAACAGTCACCACGGCGTACCAGTTGTTAACTTTTTTTTAGTTAATCATTCCAGTTGTTAGCTATTTTTATTGATCGTACTGGATGTCGTATATCTAATGACACTGGAAATACTGCATCTTCAACCTTGGAATATATCCTAATATCCAGCGCGTATGACCTCAAAATATCCCTGAAATTGGTCAGATTTCAAAAGATTTCCAGGGGGGCTTACAGTGCCCCCGGACCCCCAGCTGTATGGGCTCGCCGCGCTCGCCATTGTCCCCCCCGCATCTGAGTAACACTTTCAAAATGCGTTCTCTCACTTCTTTATTTAGCACTATATATATATATATATATATATATATATATATATATATATATATATATATATATATTATATATATATATATATATATATATAATCCTAGATTAACTATGAGATAAATAAAGTTCATCTATTTTGAACTGAATATTGCTCTGAAAATACTCGTATGTCTCGAGAGGTATTTCCGCCATAACGCGTTAGGGGGCCATCGTCAAGCTTGCAATTAATGAACGTTTATACAGTGTGTCCCATAAGTTCGGTCTCGTATAGGAAAATTTATTTTAAATTAAATTTACGAAAGTAATACATTAAAACTAAAAACAAGTGTTCAAATTGATGTCTTGTTTTGGGACCTTTTTTTTTTTTGTCGCAATTAGACTAACACATGGCCAATATGGGAGCGAGTTACATGCGTGAGAAAAATGCCTTTTACCCTGTATATTATATATATATATATATATATATATATATATATATATATAGAGAGAGAGAGAGAGAGAGAGAGAGAGAGAGAGAGAGAGAGAGAGAGAGAATTGTAAACTTGACCCACATTGATTATAACAGTAGGGACCATTGTTGCTTCCATTGGCTGAGGAACCACGTACGGAAGCCTTAATTGTCAATACATTGACCCTCTATATACATGGCAATGATACACGAGAGCTGTTAGTACTCTGATTGTGTGTCTAGGCAGAGCGGTTACTTTGTGTAAGACATTATAATCGTTCCTCAAACTTGAGATTTTATCTGTTGACATGTCCTGAACGTTGAAATATATATATATATATATAATTATATATATATACACTCATATAAAAGTGTAGATCATAAAAGATAATTTGTAAAATTTCGTTTCAAACGAAGGGAACATTTGCTCTGTTGTCCATTAAACTTTACAATCTTCTCAAGAATGGTATAAAAGAGTAATTTTCATTCTATTTTTTTTTTTCCATTTATGGACACTATTGAAGAAGAGTTTTAAAAAATAAAAAGAAAGGAATAAAATTTAACAGTCTGTTTATCGAACAGCCAAACTGACTTCGGCTGTAAAATGGCGCAATTAACACATTATTCTACTTAAGAAAACATTCCCCGACAGTCGTTATTTGTCCACCAATGTCAAGAGCCAAAGTAATTAACAGGGTCCATTGTTGTTTTCTTTCGGGGGGTGGGGAGGGTTGTTGCGGGTTGCGAAAGGGTGGTTCTGGACCCCAATGACACCCTATTTGTGGGTTTTGAATATTCCGCCAAGTGGAGATTTTAAAACCACATTCGTGATTATGTTTTCACCTACGATGTACTCTCTTCAAATCTGCGTTTGGCACTTGGTTAATTTTGTTTTATTTGCGGTTGCAAGCATCTTGTTAAGAAATAATAATAATAATAATAATAATAATTTCGAAGGTTTTAAAATATTCAATACGGAAACTTAAATGTTATTTTTATTCATCGTATTCTCTCTCTCTCTCTCTCTCTCTCTCTCTCTCTCTCTCTCTCTATATATATATATAATATATATATATATATATATATATATATATATATATATATATATAGTAAATCTTGTATTAACGAAATTGAAAAATGTCTAAATTTAAAGTTGTGTATTTTTTCTAAAAATTATTTTGTGATTTTTATTTGTACGAAAATATTTATTCAATTTTTCTTTAAAAACTAAATTATATTTTAAGGACTTCAAAACTTGAAAATGCTCACGAACTTTTCGCTTCGACTCTCCTGAAATTGTTCAAATACAAGACCTCGTGGTAATTACCCGCTTACCCGTACTTACCCGCGCGTGTTATACTTTATCCGCTACAAATTCCTCGATCCTTTTCTAGCCAAGTGAAAGAAAAAATTGAAATTTTAAGTAAGACTTTAAGTTTTTAATACGTGAATTCCATCCTTCGTTCGACTAAGTTCGGCTTAAACCCAAGAATTTCGTGAACGTTTTCAGAATTTGTTTAGAATTGGACCAACTTTTAGTTTCGGTTCGTGGTATTACTGGTTACGGAAGAGAATGTTTGTACAGACATTTCGTAAGACCTTTTTTGCGTGTTTCTTTTCTATACATTATCATTCAGTCATTCTCTTTACGTACGAGAACATTCTCCCTCTTATTGGAAGTTACTCGTACGTTGAGGAATGTTGCGATGTACTATGTCCAAAAGATTGCGGACATCTTTCTATGAAATTTTATACAGCAAAATTGTAGCCAATAAACAGGCTAAGTAAATAGATCAAATTTAATTCACTTTTTTAACTTACTTAATCTAGAGAATTAAATTTCATTGAACAATTTCTATTCATTCGACTCCATTTGGCGAGAAGGCCAATTATAATACAATTCGATAAAAAAAAAAAAATTACCCTCTTATTGTTACATTTATTAAACTAAAAATGCAAAATATTCGAGTATTTCATTCTTTTAGTACATCCATAAGTGTTCACTGACACACACACACACACACACACGCGTGTGTGTACGTATACTGTGTTTGCAGTTCATTAAAACAGGAACAAAACTATGTTAATTACTCTCTGTGTGTCTTTAACGCTTCTCCTAATGGTAAACTTGGTGATAAGAGATATTTATGAGTTGTAATTTTTCCCAGTGTTATTTCCCTTATATATATATATATATATATATATATATATATATATATATATATATATATATATATATATATATATATATATGATGATGATGTTCCTGAGAAAAAAATCAACGCGTAATTACTGTGTAAAGAAATTAATTAAATTAATTAAGAAATTACATATAAAATATGGTTTGTTTTTTTCGTGATTGTCATCTGCGTAAAAATCCGTCTATAAATCTGCCTAATTTTGCATCACACCTCGATAACCCTCGATAATAGCGGCACTGTGGGCCCTGTTTGGGCATCCATTTTATAAATATATTATTTGAGCTTCTTCATTTCATGAGCGCTGGCATCTGATTTACGAGTTGGACCTAACGTGTAAATATGATAATGTTCACCGATGATGACGTGGCTTTCGATTGACGAGGAGACCATTGTCGGAGGCGAAACAATTCACCATTTCGCCATTCCTTTCGATTCGGGGTAATTAGGTAGCGGTGCGGTTATAATTGTAAATTGCCGGCTTGGATAAATTAAATAAATCCACGCGCGACTTTGCTCCGGTTTTGCTATGCGTCCGTCTTCGTATTGAGACGTTTCTCGGCCGGAGAATACAGCCGACGCTTTCCGCGTAGCTCTCTCTCTCTCTCTCTCTCTCTCTCTCTCTCTCTCATAGAGAATTCCAGTGAAGAAGTTGGATATTTGTGGATTAAAATCGCTTAATTAATGGATCAATTTATAGCGCTAATAGAATCTAAAAGAGGTTTGTATTTTTTGTGTTTAAATTTTAAAATATGGACTTTGGCATGGGATAGGAAGGGTTTTTTTCAATATATTTTATTAGTTACTTAAATAATTTTTTAAATTTGATTGTCTCTCTTCATACCTGTTCGTTCTTTTAAAATCTTATGGACTTTTATTTAACTTTATTGGATTTTTACCTTAATTAAATGGATAATTAACATTTTTTGTAGCCAAATCTAATTTAATTCTCCTATCATAGAAATTCTTTCTACCCTCTTTATATATATATATATATATATATATATATATATATATATATATATATATATATATATATATATATATATTCTTTATATATATATATATATATATATATATATATGGCCCCCCTCATATCAGCTAACAAAATTAAAAATCTTAATAACTCGGTAATGTTTCTAATATAAAACCAAACCAAATAGAGACGACTTAAACTGTCTAAAAAAAAAAAATAATTAAAAATTGGAATAGCTCCGTTGCCACGGTTACGAGCGTTCCGGATAGAGCAGGGTGAGCAGTGATATGAATCTGTGCTCACTTTTGCGGTCTTTAAAGTGACAGATTTCCGACGTCTCGGTCGCAAATTGATCCACGAAATGATCATCTGATACGATTTTAAACGAGCGAGAAATTCGATAACACCACAAAACCATTTATTGCATTTTTTTTTTTAAAGTTTATCATGAACTGCTTTCGAGAGGCGGTCAAGCACTAATTGCTACTATTTCTTCTCCATTTATACAGTAAATCATAGGTTTGTTTTGATTTTACAACACTTTATATATATACAGTGGTGTAGTGCTGTGGAACGCGTGGGAAAGGCGTTCCCTTACTTTTTTTGGTAGACGGAACGGCGTTCCCTCACTATTTCAAATAAATCCGAACTTACAAATCTCTAACGTCATGAAATTTTAATTCCCACCCTAGAAGAAATATGAGAAAGAATCATTAACTGCTTCATTCTTTTAGCTTCGACTGAGGCAATGCTAGCCTATAAAGATCTGGTGAAACAGTCACTACGGCGTACCAGTTGTTAACTTTTTTTTAGTTAATCATTCCAGTTGTTAGCTATTTTTATTGATCGTACTGGATGTCGTATATCTAATGACACTGGAAATACTGCATCTTCAACCTTGGAATATATCCTAATATCCAGTGCGTATGACCTCAAATATCCCTGAAATTGGTCAGATTTCAAAAGATTTCCAGGGGGCTTACAGTGCCCCCGGACCCCCAGCTGGGGCTCGCCGCGCTCGCCATTGTCCCCCCCGCATCTGAGTAACACTTTCAAAATGCGTTCCCTCACTTCTTTATTTAGCACTACACCACTGTATATATATATATATATATATATATATATATATATAATTTAAAATGGTTATCAGAGAATAATTTCCTATTTTCAATATTTAATTGGTTTTGCTTTTCATCGTTTTTAACTTCTTCTCAATCGTCTGAATTGAATAAAGTTCCAAAATACGTTTGGTCATCGTGGTTCAAAGCTTTTATTTACTTTAGAAGGATATTTGCTCAAATTATCTCCTTCACTAGTTTTCTTGAGAGTTTCCCGCCTCACGCCACTGTTTGCTAAGAGTCTTGAACTCGAGTGTTTACCGAGGGTGTCCGAGAATCTTCACGAGTGTCAAGGACTCTCTTGACGAGTATTTGTGTACTGCGGTCACTGAAGGAGATGGTGGTACTTCTTCTGCCCGGGACGTTTCATTTATACGTTACTATTCATCCGTTGCGAAAGAATTGTCGTTGATGAGAATGCAAATGGCTTAAAGGAAATGGAATATTAAAAAAAAAAGGAAGACAGAAAGGAACGCCAGTAAAAGAATTGTTCGCCCATTTAAGTTTAATGATGACATATAATACTTTGTATGATATAATTGAAGCGATGAGCCGCTCCCGAGGAAGATAAAAAATGAACATTGATAATACACATCATACGTAATATATATTTTATGAAGTTAGTAATTACAGTTGGAGCAACCGTGATTATCATCTTAAATTTGAACTCTTTGTACCGACTCTATTAGGATTACAGTTCTATATATCGAAAACAAGTTGGTTCAATTCATTACGGCATAATATCTATAGCATGACTGCCATCTGCCAATTAACTCCACCTTAAAGCACCTAACAACTCTGATTTCTAACTTATATTTCGTATAAAGATAATCTCAACCTTACTATGAAACTCACTCTATTATAGTTCTTTGTAATAACACAATATCTCAATTCTTACATTCAGTGCAAAAAAGACAGATTACATTTAGGCCCCGTAGCCAGCATTAAACGCGCGTAGCTTTTGATTTATATGCAGCATCGAGGTTAGCGAAAGGTTGTAATCGTTGTCTTATCGTAACTACTTATCTTATATATGTTATGGCGAAATAAAAATTAGAAGTAAAATGTATTTAGATTTTATTATTTTTTTAAGAGACTCGAAATGCTGGTGGGAGGGCCCGTTGTAAGTACGCCGTGTGAGGCAGGGCCGCGAGTTCCGCTTCTTATCACAAATCAGCACCCCACATACAAAGCACTGCGAGGTCGTGAGCGCAAGCGGTGGGCAAAAATACTCTCTACACTTGACGCTGGCTTCGGCTTCGCAAAAACATGATTGTCTTAAATTTCCTTTATCTCATCTCGATATTCACCTCGAATATTGGGGCTATATTAATTAATAACGAGCTGTGAGCTTAATTCGCATTTCCGTATGAATATTGTTACGATATATAAACCGTGAATTCCTTAAATAACCTCATATAAGGGTACGCTTTGACGGGTAAGCGAAGTCATCTTAACGGGTTTGTGTCCTTGCCTCGTACAACATAAACAAAACTAACTCCCAGACCGAACGAGAAATGTAGTATAATGTCAGGAATAACCATGGGTCGTTGGGAATCGGGCTTGCAAACCTGTCATTTTGCATAATAAGCGAACTTTTATTTTTTCTTTGCTTTTTCGGGATTGCTATATACTACGGAAAAAATATTAATAAAAGTACGATAAATAAGATAACACTGAAATTACATACGATATTTTTTGTATCGTATACATTTTAGCGTTACATTAAATAATTAAATACGAGTATGTCATAATTATATATAAATACCCATTATGCATCGACGGGTGAACGGCAGGCTATTGAGATGGGGTCCCGATTATCGAGAGCTTTGAGTTATGGGGTCATCTACCAATGGAACTAGATTAGACAGATAGGGACTTGATTGAGCCCTAGCACGCTATCTTCAACATCTCTGGTCTCCCATCCTCAGACACACACACACACCCCTACCTACGTCGCTAATCTTTAAACTTTATTACATAGTTTGAGCCTCGCTTTATCAGAATGCTTAAACTAGGAGTACTTCTAATTTTGTTATTTATAAATCAATTATTCGTGGAAGGAAAAAATTTCTTATTTAATATTTTGAGCCTTACTCCGCCATCTGTAATCATGCGGGCCGAACATGTCTTAATTCAAAGGCTTCGACGTTATATGCCTGGACGAGATCAAGATAAAAGGTTGAAAATGGCCAGCCAAAGATAATCTTTCGTGGGGCAGATTTTTATCAGCAAATTATGACCACATCATCGAATTGAAAGATATACAGGATTTGACTTAATTTGAATATAATCACATGGCGAGAGAAATAGTTGATTATAGACTGACTTCGGACTGCGGGTGGGATCGAAAATTTCTACGCAATCAAATAATAATAATTTTAACCAACGTTTTTATTTCTTATTTAGAAAAATTTCAAACCCTTTTTTTTTAATTTTTTTTTTTTTAGAATAGTCAGCCAACATGATTAAAAAAAAAAAAAAAGAACACCCCCATTGCAGTTCTTATATTTGACGTAATGTTCCTAATTTTTTTGAAGTTATGTAGAAAGTTTCATGCATGCTACAGGCGCTTTCAATTCAGCTTTTTAACAAAAGTGCCTATACACACACACACACACACATATATATATATACACACACACACACACCGTTGGTGTAGTGGTTAGCGTCGTTGACTACGAATCCATCGGCCCCGGGTTCGAGACCCGACGGCAGCCGGCGCGCAGCAAAACCCAGCTGTTCATCCTTCCACACAATAAAGAAAGTGGTTGGTAGATAAATGGGTACCCTAAGTGGCCTAGTGGTTAAGACGCTGGGCTGCTGATGGGGCGTGGTTCGGATTCCACGTTAAACTGTAGGTCTAAGGTGGAGTGAAAAGCTTGACCTTCGTCAGAATGAACAATTCGGGCGGAAGCTAACCAAAGGTTATATATATATATAAAGACTTGCAATGTATATACAAACGTATACATAAACATTACTTATTGTTTTCTCATGGACACACACACACACACACACATATATATATATATATATATATATATATTATATATATATATATATATATGTCTGTACACACACACATATATATACAAACTTAAACATATAGGAAGAGTTTCTCCCAAAACGAATGTATACAATTAAAATCCCATAACGATAATTTATGTTTTCAAATATTTTTCTCTTTTTCGATTTGGTAGAAAATGCATTGGTAAAATCGATTCTGAAGTTCATATAAAGTTTATATACAAAGATTATATAGCGAGTCTCCTAGTCGAAACCTCTGGAAGGTCACAGGTAAATTATACCCTTGGGTATATAACTCAAATTTTGAAACAATTTTGTACTTTCATATTTATCTGTGAATGTCCCATTTATTTTCTTACACATCTTTATTATTATTTATTGCACACACACACACACTATTTATTCTTCTTATATATATATTTTTTTAAGTTAGGCCTAAGTGTTTCCATAATATTGTTAATGACTCCTAATCTCTTATTGTGCCCGTATACCGCATTTAAGCATCGTGTATGAAGCTGATCTGAGATTTAAAAGATCGGTAGCTGCCTGGATCAATTCTCTCCTACATCCTCTAAATTCACGTTTTATTAAAGGTCGTTAATCTCTTTGGTTAAGGATTAAACAGTATTTTTTCCAGCGTAAATATATTATAGAGGGATTAGTGTTATATTTGAGTTACGTATGGACTTAATTTCTTTTGTCCTTATTGGCAGATTTTTATCACTTTTAAAGTTTGAATGTTAAAAATGAGTTTAAAGTTTATTTTTCTTCTTTGGTGACGTTTCGGTACAGTATTTACAATTAGGCCTATGTTCCACACTTTGGGGATATGCGAAATACATTTAGGGTTAATGAAAGATGCGGTTAAAATGTTTTAATACAATATTTTGTAATACTTTTGAGGATGTCTGGAGAGAGAAAGGCGTTTTGGGACTTTGATGCAAAAAATAAAAGCCAGATTGTTCATTCGTTGTTTTTGTGCATGATTCCTTCTCGCGCATGAGTTGTTTTTGTTGTTGTTGTTGTTGTTAGTATTGGCAGTGTGGTTGTTGTTGTTGTTGTTATCATGCACTTTTCCATCCTTCTTGGCCAGAGTATGTTGTTTACAGCGAACATCTCCATCCGAAGCGGCTCACTAAATTAGACTGTGTCCCATTCCGTCCTTCGGCATCGACTTCGCTTTCAATCACTTTTTCTCCGAGTCCTCCGACGGCGCGTTCTACTCCGTTTGTCAGCTTTCGGATCGAGCTTCGAAAATGTCTCTTTCAGTTCAGACACGAAGGGATCTGAAGTGATTTATACATTTCGCGACAGTAACATATTCATAGAAATGACGTTTTGACGAAAGACGAAGTCGGCTGTCGACGCCGCGCGTCGAGACGCGGGGGCATCCACGGGCCGAACCCTCAAAATTAATGCGTCCAGGCTGTAGAATGTGGCGGTTACGAGGCGTAACCCTCGCGCCATTTACGGCGCTTAATTGACCCTTGAGTGCGAGTGGTTTTAGGCGAGATTCCTCGACAAATAGGCCGCGGCGGGAAGTAAGACTTCGAAGCGGAGTATCGCCCAGAGTTCGAGAACGCGTGAGGCCCATGCAAAATAAGTGATAAAAAGGTGAAGTATAAAAGAGGAAGAAAGAAAAAAACGATGATAAACGATGCCAAAAAAAAAAACAAAAAACGTCTGAAGCGACTCTGGAGAAGGTTAAAAGAGTTCTCTTCAAGAAAACCCGAAGAAACCTCGCTGGAAAGCCAACAAAAAGGCTTTCTCTTCTCATCTGCCGTTTGTAGACGCGTTGATAAACTACAGTGTACCGTTAGTCACCTATTGTAAATATAACGGCACACGTAATTCCTATACTTTCGTTAACGGAATGTTTTCGAACGTAATAAAATATTTACGGAGTAATAATCTGTTATGCGGCGATGAGAAGAGCATTTTACACAGCTTCGTTCGTCCATCCAGCGAGCACCCAAAAACCTCTCTTCGAAAGTATGTCAGTAGTGCTCTGTGCTTACAATGGTCGGTAGAGAAATGTGGACCTTCGTACATAAAATTTTATATTATATATATATATATACACACACACCGTGTGTATATATATATATTTTTTTTAATTAATTTATTGGGATTGTTTAACCTCCTTCGCAACATCTAAGGTCATATGACGGAGGGGACCTACAGCTTTACATTGGATCCGAACTACGGGTACATAATCTGGACGCGGAGGACGGTCTCCCATCGAACTACTACCCAGACCCAATGTCGCTTAACTTCGCTGATCTTCGCGAAGCGGTGTTACGACATTTATATATATATATATGATGCAAACCCACAAGGAAAAAAAAATTATTCCAAGATCTTTCGTGTACTCAGAAGTACACCTCGTCAGGGAATGACGAAGTGTACTTCTGAATACACGAAAGACCTTGGAATCATTTTTCTTTTTCCTTGTGGGCTTGCATCATTCATTCATTTCACGTGTTTAATTGTGAAATTCATCTCATATATATATATATAATATTATATATATATATATACAAACTCAGAATGGTCCCCTGAGAAACTTATATGTTAAACACAGACCATGCATGGAACAAGGAACTCTTCTGGGATAATTAAATCCACTATAGTCCGAATAAGTAATGGTAAATGACAAATACCATAGTTTTTCTTTTTCATGATGCAAGCCCGACGTGGACAACGGGTCTCTCGCAAAGAGGTCCCATAAATATAGCTTCCCTCACCAGCTATCCGCAAAGCAGACAGGATCCAGCTTTGGGACATGGATCTAGGGTTTAAAGCAAGCCTAGTCCCACTACATTCAGAACCTCTATATAAGTAAAAGACTCGTTGCATTCACGTCGGATTGAATAAATCACAGAAAAAGGGGTAACTATTGTATTTTTAGCCAAAAAAACAAAACTTAAACCCAACCGGGACATTGAGCGTCCACTTTTCAAGGCACATAACACGTCCATTTAATATACACAAATCAGAATGGTCCCCTGAGAAACTTATATGTTAAACACAGACCGTGCATGGAACAAGGAACTCTTCTGGGATAATTAAATCCACTATAGTCCGAATAAGTAATGGTAAATGACAAATACCATAGTTTTTCTTTTTGGCTAAAAATACAATAGTTACCCCTTTTTCTGTGATTTATTCAATCCGACGTGAATGCAACGAGTCTTTTACTTATATAGAGGTTCTGAATGTAGTGGGACTAGGCTTGCTTTAAACCCTAGATCCATGTCCCAAAGCTGGATCCTGTCTGCTTTGCGGATAGCTGGTGAGGGAAGCTATATTTATGGGACCTCTTTGCGAGAGACCCGTTGCCCACGTCGGGCTTGCATCATGAAAAAGAAAAACTATGGTATTT
This sequence comes from Bathynomus jamesi, assembly GCA_023014485.1. Classification (NCBI taxonomy): domain Eukaryota; kingdom Metazoa; phylum Arthropoda; class Malacostraca; order Isopoda; family Cirolanidae; genus Bathynomus; species Bathynomus jamesi. The sequence continues at coordinate 163,339 of JAJOZX010008788.1, forward strand.
GTCATTTACCATTACTTATTTGGACTATAGTGGATTTAATTTTCCCAGAAGAGTTCCTTGTTCCATGCACGGTCTGTGTTTAACACACACACACACACATATATATATATATATACAGGGCTATTCAAAATGATTCATCCGATTTCACCTGAGAATACTTCCGTACCTATCAACCGTGCATCAACTGGGCATACACCACATGAAAGAGGAAATCTCCGAGTTTTACAAGATCACCGCGAGAGGGCTCCAAAGTCACGCCGTGGCCTAGCCTAGCAACAAACAGTCAGTGTGAAAATGGCGTCCGCACAGCAGAAGGCGTTTTGTGTGTTGCAGTTTTCGAGCTGTAAATCGGTAGTCACATTGCAGCGTGAGTTTCGTCGACGTTACAGAACAGATCCACCGGGTGCTCAGAGCATCCGTCGGTGGTATCGGCAGTTCGAGGAAACAGGATGTTTGTGTAAAGGCAAGTCCACAGAACGACCGCGCGTGTCTGAGGATTGGTCGCAGTGGGCCCATGACTTGGTGCTCCACAGCTGGCCCCCTAGGTCGCCGGATCTTACACCGTGCGACTTCTTCCTTTGGGGGTACGTTAAGGATACTGTGTACGTGCCACCGTTGCCCACATCTTTGGATGAGCTCCGAATTTGCATTGTTACTGCCGTAGAGTCAGTGACAACGGACATGCTGGAGCGAGTATGGGAGGAATTCGACTATCGTGTCGACGTTGCTCGTGTAACTAGGGGAAGTCACATAGAGCATTTATGAGGTGAGAGACAAAATTTGGACAGTTTTTCTTTTGGTTGATGTATCACAAATCACTCTGTATTTGTAACATTAAAAAATATTCTCATTTGAAATCAGGTGAATCATTTTCAATATCCCTGATATATATATATAATATATATATATATATATATATATATATTATGTAAAGAACGACGCTTGTTAGAAGGGTGTCCGCACAAGAGAGAGGAGAAAACTACCAATGAAAAATGAGACACCTCCGGGGAATCGAACCCGGGATCACCCGATTGCCGGTAACCATTACACCAAGAGCTTCCACGAATTAAACCTCGTAATTCTCCCACGTACCTAAGCGGAATCAAATGCCCTTTGAGGGGGCACCTTCTCATGCTGTGTGTATATATATATATATATATATATATACATTTTAACTGCAAACGACATCCGGCAATCGGATTGCCTCGTAGGCAGGGTGGTGTATCAGGGCCAAAAAAAGTAACACGATACGATACTCGATACATTGGCAAAATGTATCTCGTTACGATACTAGATATATGAATAATATATATATATATATATATATATATATATATATATATACACACACACACACAGGGTGAGTCAAAAGTCTCCATACATAGGCAAAATGGTCACTTTATTATGAATCACTTGTCAGTCACAAAATATGCTCTATGTGGGCACCATTACACTGAATGCACATACGGATGCGTTCCTCCCAGTCATGGCAAACGCGCGTTAACACGTCTGGTGTTATGCGTGCACACTGCACACGCATCACGAATGCGTTCCTTTAGGTGTCCGTGTTTTGTATTTTCACCTGGTACACCATGGCCTTCAAGTGCCCCACAAGTAAAAATCAAGGGGGGTGAGGTCTGGTGACCTCGGAGGCCATTCCACGGGACCACGGCGGCCAATCCAGTGACCCGGAAACTGCTGATCCAGCCAATGGCGCACGCAGATACCGTAATGGGGTGGTGCCCCGTCTTGCTGAAAGTACGCTGGAAATCCTCCGTCCTCGTTCAGCAGGGACGGCATGACTGTGTCTTGCAGCATGTTTGGATAAATTTCGACAGTCAGATTGGTGTCAATGAAAAAAGGGCCAACAATTGTGTTGCCCCATATCCCGCACCACACCATCATTTTTCCAGCGCCTTGCGTCTTTGAGGGACTCATCCAGTGCGGGTTGTCATCACTTCAATAACGTACGTTTTGACGATTAACCTCTCCATGAACATAGAAGTTGGCTTCATCTGAAAACACGATGCCAGCCGAGAACTCAGTGTCTTCGTCCACGTTTGTTCTTGCCCATTCACAGAATTCCAGCCGCCTGTCCGGGTCGTCTTCGCTAAGATACTGCAACATTTGCATTTTGTATGGATGCCATCTGTGCTCTTTCATAATGCGGACGATACTTTGGCTGACGCCGCATTCTGCAGACATCCGTCGAGTGCTTTTTTGAGGACTCTTTGCGAACGCTGCCAGCACCATGGTCGCTGTGCCTTCATCGGTGGCGGTTCGTGGACGGCCACTTCTCGGTTGGTCTGCAACACTTCCAGTCTTCTTGAACTTCTCAATGAGTTTGGCAACGATGTCGTGTTGTGATGTGCGTGCCGGAGGCGTGTCTCCTGTTAAAATCCTCGGCAACCTTGCGACAGCTTCCTGATCCTGCCAGAAGAATGATCTCTATACGCTCTTGGGACAAAGGCATCTCAGCACATCACCTGCAAAAAAATAAAAAATAAATAATCATTTATTTATCAT
>JAJOZX010008789.1:0-62500 GCA_023014485.1 Bathynomus jamesi
CAAAGCTGGCCCCATATAGGCAAGCTTTTGGTTATTTTATGCACCTCCACAGAGAGAAAAACATGACAATCCGCGATGCTCTGCGTCAATCTATTCGAGCCACAATAGTTATCTGGGATAAGGCCAATATTCCTACTCAGCAGGAACCTCGTGCCATGAAGAAGTTAGAGAATTTCTTTAACGAATGGACTTGCTTAAAGAAGCATGCTTCCAGAACAAGCCAGAGCCATAAAACCAAGGAGGCTGATTTTGTAGAGCGATTGGAAGATCTCTTTGACATCGCCCATGGAGACGCTGAGAAGCTGATCAAGAGTCGTGAGGACTGGGAGTTCCTTCAACTGCAAAGACAAAAAGGTCGTCCTGGCTCAATCGGTGGTGTGGACACTGTACATCTTCACCGCACAAAAAATGCAGTCAAACGGTTGGAAGCTGAGGCAGAGAGAAAAAGAAAGTCAGAATCTTTGATGGAGGCGTCTACTAGTCAAGTTGTACTGGCTTCTTCCACATCTTCCAGCAACACTGATGAAAGTGAGAATGAGGAGGAGGAGCCCAAAGGAGCTTGTGCTTTACCAAAATCTAAGAAAAAACGAGGCATGAAAAACATCATGACTATTCAGATGTCTGCTGCCCTGGATCGTACACAAATTTCCTCTAGAAAGGCAACATTTATCCTCGCAGAGGCAGCTAAATGCTTTGGTTTGGACGCTTCAGATTACAACATAAACCAACATTCTATCCATCGCCTTCGAAATAAGAACCGAGCTCGTCATGCTAAAGAACTTAAGGAGCATTTCCATGGAGAATGTTCTATGACAGTCCACTGGGATGGCAAGATGATGGAGGACCTCACCTCGCACAAGCACATTGATCGTCTCCCAGTACTTGTGTCAGGACCTGGTGTTGAACAGCTGCTTGGTGTCCCCAAAATCCCAAACTCAACTGGAGAAGCACAAGCTGAAGCCGTCTTTAACTGCCTGAATGAATGGGGAATTACAGAGAGAGTAAAAGCAATTTGTTTCGATACAACAGCTTCAAACACGGGTCAATATAGTGGAGCCTGTGCTCTCATCGAAGCAAAATTGGGACATGATGTTTTGTACTTGCCTTGTAGACACCATGTTTTAGATTTATTGTTGGGAGCTGCATTTGAAGCAACATTGGGATCTACATCAACTGGTCCAGAGATATTGATCTTTAAGCGTTTTCGTGACAATTGGACTTCTGTTGATCAAAGCCAGTTCCAAACAGGTGAGACAGACACGATTACTAAAGAAGCAATTATCCAGTCTAAAACTGAACTAATTCAGTTTGCTAGATCCCAGGCACCTATGCTACGGGATGACTATCAAGAACTTTTGGATCTGTCCATCATCTTTCTTGGAGGTGTCCCCAATAAAGGCATCAAGTTTCGTGCACCAGGTGCCATGCATCGAGCTCGCTGGATGTCCAAAGCGCTCTATTCTATCAAGATGTGGCTTTTTCGAAACCAGTTCAAGATGACTAAGACTGAAGAACGAGGAATTCGAGATCTTTCCCTTTTTTCTGTTCTCATCTATATGAAGGCTTGGACAACATCCTCACTCCCTATTGAAACCCCATTTAATGACTGGCTCCTTATGAGGTCATTGATTAATTATCCTAACAAAAAGATTTCTGACGCAACTAAAAAAAAGCTCTCTAACCACTTATGGAACCTGTCTGAAGAAGCAGTTGGTCTTGCTTTCTTTGATGAGCGAATTACTACAGATGTAAAGAAACGCATGGTAAAGGCATTAGAAGATGAGTCCACTGATAGACCACCCAAGCGTCCTCGGATTCCTGAATCGACCTTCTGCTCTGGTGAAGGACTACACCAACTTGTTACAAGAAATACTAGAGAATTCTTTACTAAGCTGAATTTGCCAGAAGGATTTCTGAACAAGGCACCCAGCACTTGGACATCCAACTGTGAATATTTAAGGGCCAGAGCTATTGTTGCAGCTCTATCTGTTGTAAATGACCGGGCAGAACGTGCAGTAGCTTTAGTTCAAGAGCTGAATAAGAAATTGACAGTGGGGGAAGAGCAGCTCCAGTTCCTGCTCCAAATTGTTGCAAAACACCGCCAGAGTCACCTAGTTCCATCAAAAACTGTTCTTCTCAAAAAATAACCGTCAATGAGGTCGCACCTTAAAATACACCATATTGTATAATCATTGTATATTAAATAAATGTTGTATAAGGAAATAATGCTAATTAAAGTAATTAAAGTATGTAAATAGCACTGGCATTTTGAATTTATCTCTATATAATAAACTAATGGTTTTTTTTGTAGCAATGCTTCATTGCTGATTGTATATAAAAAAAGAGCCTGGAAGGATTTTGGATAGGAGAAAAAGGATTGGGATAAAGAAGGATTGAGGACCAAAGGATGGATTATAACAACATCAAGGACAGGTTAGAAAAGGATCAATGATAAATAAGAAGGCCTATACTTATAAAAACGAATCAAACTAAAAAAAGAAGGAAGGAATTATGTATATAATGAGCATAATCATATGTCAGGAGCTATTATGCCATGGTAGGCCTGTTCAAAAATCAACTTTTTCTTATTTTCATAGGTTTCTGTACATTTTCCCATGCTTTTTGACCTGAAAAAGCCGAAAATCACAACTATTTTGACCTAGGATGTTGGGAAGCATTGCCGCATGGAGCTTTAAATTTTCTGCCTTGAAATCGGCCAAAGCGCCAATTCCGGGGTCCCTTGAATTATGTTTTGCACTTTAACTTTTGATCTAAACAAGATAGAGCAACAAATTAGGTATCAAATGAAAGAGCATAAAATTAATAAATAATAATAATAATAATAATAATAATAATAAATAAATAATAATTAATAATAATAATAATAATAATAATTATCTATCATTTTTCAGGAAACAACAGAAACTCAATCAGAATCTAGAAAACCATCTACAAGTTACAACTTCACAATGGCATTAAGCAAGGAGCTGAGGGAGCTCCGTGGGCGCACAGTTGATATCTCAGAACCTCCACGTACTGTCCACAGGCAGGTGTCAACTGGGCCATCTACCAGATCTCTCACTGAAACTTTCCTGGTTGGATACCCTTCAGCTTTTATCAGTGGTTCCCAGCTTCCCACCAACAGACAGGCGTTCCAGTATTTCCTTAATCTTCAGAATTTACCGGAAAATGCAGGGAGGCCCATGGTTCAAGACCTTGCATATGAAACAGTTGAATCTATCATCCCATTCTGGCAGATGGCTAGGATCAAGGCAATGACCAAGTACAACGCAATGAAGCTCTTCATGAAACTACATGAGAAACATCGTGCTCTGGTGAAAAGCAAAGGAAGAGCAAGTAACCCTGGAGGAAAAAGAGGAGCATTTGTGCTGGAATTAGACAGCCTGTTCGATATAGGAGCTCCAGATGCAATCCAGGAAATACAGAACAACAGACTGTTATCCAAGAGAAGAAAGATGAGGATATCAGGTTCTACGAAGACCAAAAGACTGAGAGGAAAGGTCATATGTCTGGTCATGACAAGATTTTTGAGACAAGATCCCTGCAGCAAGCAGCGAGGAATGAAAGACTGCAGCATAGACAAGAACAAGGTAAAACTAATTACTTTGAACGTTACAAAAAGTTTTAAGTTTTACTCCATTGCGATATTTAGCATGTACTTAACAATTACTGTCTTAACATGTTGTACTATTTTACAGCTGCAGCAGAACAAGAGGCAGTTGTTCATGTGGATGACATTACCTGGGGTGACTCAACTGACAACGACGCTAACACAGAGGACATGGATTACCATCAGCCTCGTCCTGGATGTTCTCACCATCAAGACACTGTGACTAGTGTGACTTTGACGTTTCCAAGGAAGGTCATGGAATGTGATGTCATCTGCAATACAGCTGATCGTCTTGGTTTATCAGACAATCAAGTTACTGCCATGGTTTCTGCCACCTTGAAAGCTGGAGGGGCTGATCTGGATAACTTCGTCATCTCAACCTCAACAACACGTCGCAACAGAATGCTGTCCAGGTATAATATCAGCCAGAGTCACATGCCCAAGTTTTGTGAAAACCCCCCACAGTACGCTGCCTTACACTGGGATGGAAAGTTGCTCAAAGATGTCTTGGGCAGTGAACCTGGAAGTACCTCAGAGACTTTAGCTGTGCTAGTGTCTGGTCCACCTTCATACACTGAAGGAAAGTTATTGGGAGTACCTGTCATCGACAATTCTTCTGGCACAGCTCAGGCTGAGGCTTCAATGGATTTACTGGAGACATGGGAACTTACGGATAATGTTACTGCCCTTGTTTTTGACACTACATCCAGTAACAGTGGAGTTCACAGAGGAGCTGCCAAACTGCTAGAGAAAATGCTGAACAAAAAGGTGTTTTATCTGGCCTGTCGACATCACATCCTGGAAATCCTAGTAGGAGCAGTTTGGGAGAAGCTGTTTGGGAAGGTGAAGGGGCCAGATAATCCCTGGTTTGAGCATCTGAAGGATGTTTGGACGGACTTGTCCAAGGAAAACCCAAAGATGCTGGCTATCAACAGCAAATGGCTGAAGGAAAAGAAGAAGAACAGTGAAGAAATACTCCAAGACATTCTAACAGCAGAAAGGCTTCCAAGAGCCGACTACAGGGAAATGGCTGAACTGACAGTCATTGTTCTTGGAGGAACGCCTCCTCGAGGTATTCACTGGAGTCGACCAGGCGCCATTCATCAGGCCAGATGGATGGCCAGAAACCTGTACTCCATGAAAATGCTGATGTTTGCAGATCAACTTGAGTACGACGAAGACACTGTATCAAAGCTGGAAAGACTCAACACCTTCCTTGCGCTGTTCTACACTCCTGTATGGATGATGTCAATGTCTGCTGCAGATGCTCCCGTGAATGATCTAAGTCTAATCCAGGACATGTTGAAGTACAAGAAAACTGACCCAGAGCTTGCTGATGCAGTACTTAATAAGATGGAAAACCACAAATGGTACCTGACGCAGGAAGTCGTGCCATTTGCCCTGTTCAGCAGTAGATTGAGTGACACATTGAAGCACGACATTGCTGCCCAGTTACATGCCACTGAGAAGCCAGACAGCTTCAGAACAGGAAAGCCTCTATTCCAGAGAGTCACAGCTAAGACCACCCTGGTTGATCTCATTGGCCCAGAATCACATTTCCTGCTGGACACACTGAACATTGGATCCGAGTGGCTTCTGGAACCTGTCACTCTTGGCCACAGAATGAGGACTACAGAAAAGCGTTGGACTATGTTAAGAATCTGAAAGCGGTGAATGACATTGCTGAACGTGGTGTCAAGATGATGAGCGACTTTGCAAATGTCATAACAACAGATGCCAAGCAAAGGGACTATCTCCTTCAAGCTGTGGAGTTCAACAGACGCCGCTTTGACAGCTTCAAGAAACAAACTCTCAACAACTGACTGTGTAAATGTCATTATGAAATTAATCATCATGTAATGCTTTCACTTCTTGATCGATTAGACTTGTGACAAAATGTTAATCTCAAATTTGTGTCATGAATAAGGCGCCTTGTCTGCCTTGAGTGTGAGAAAACGAATTTTGTGATATTTCTGAAATCTTTGTATGTACCAATGTGCCATTTCTTGTTCCAAGACTATCATAATTGTATAAGTTAGAAAGAGGATTAAAAATACTTTAATTTGGTGCCTATTTTGTTGCTCTATCTTGTTTAGATAAAAAGTTATAGTGCAAAACATGATTCAAGGGACCCCGGAACTGGTGCTTTTGGCCGATTTCAAGGCAGAAAACTTAAAGCTCCATGCGGCAATGCTTCCCAACAACCTAGATCAAAATGGTTGTGATTTTCGGCCTTTTCAGGTCAAAAGGCATGGGAAAAAGTACAGAAACCTATGAAAATAAGAAAAAGTTGATTTTTGAACAGGGCTAATGCCATGGTCACCATTTTTATTAGCCGGGGGCGACCCCTAAATATGAGCCAATTTGTGTCAAACTTTCAAGTTTTAGTTTCTATGCTAAATGGAACTATTTTAGGGGGCGCAGATAAAATAATTCAACATTTCAATTTTTGACTACCCAATAAGAGACACCCTAATATATATATATATATATATATATATATATATATATTATATATATATAGTTAGCGTGATTAATATTCTCCCGTAATTATTTCATGATTTACAGATGAAACTATATTTTAAGACTAAATAAATCAAACATCGCTGTGAGGTTCTGTTTGAGAAATAGGCGTGCTCCTGAGTACTAGTCATAAGTTTTTCAAATATTTTCCTTGCCAGTGATGTCAATGAAAATAATTGAAAAACTTATGACTAATACTCGGGAGCACGCCTATTTCTCAAACAGAACCCCACAGCGATGTTTGATTTATTTAGTCTTAAAATATAGTTTCATCTGTAAATCATGAAAAATTACGGGGAGCAATATTAATCACGCTAACAATATATATATATAATATATATATATATATATATATATATATATATATATATATATATAATATATATAATATACAGTAAACTTCCCAAATAACGGCACCCTCGGGGATTTGAGGGTGCCGTTATTGCGAAGTTTTTTAAAAATGTATTTAATGCGTAAATAAAGGGGGATAAATAAGAAATAGAGAGTAATGAATACTACTTTATTAACTGGTAAATGCACAGTACGTAAATAAAGCAAAAAGAACATTTTAAAATTGAAAAAACTATTCTAAATTCTCCACCACGTGTGCCTCATTTGTAGAGGGGGCATTTTCTTCAATTGATTTCTTCAAGAATTTTCTTATGTCACCTTGTTGCGCGGATGCTTGTTTTTTTGTTAACATCGTGTTTTTAAGCATATGTGCTTGCATTACTTCTTGCATATTGAAGCTTGGATTTTGTTCAAAAAAACTGAGAACAGTGTCCATGCACGATTGTGCGGCGGCCCAAGTTGTTCTTTTTTGTGTTTTCTTCTCAGTAACTTTCGGAGACATTGCTAGAGGGGGTGTATTCACATATAATTTAACGTTATAAATGTAGCACTGAGCGTTCCACGTGTTGTCGGTACAGAGTTCACTTTCAAAATGGCGCCGGATGTAAACAAAGTCATGCGCGCTGCCGTTTTCTTTACTGTACGACAATTTTTAAAAGTGCCGTTATCTCGAGTATTCTGTTATTTTGAGTGCCGTTATTTCGGAAGTTTACTGTAATATATATATATACAGGGTGTACATAAATTCAGGATCTATTTTCGTGAAGCACTTTGAAATTATATGGAATTCAATCATAAAATGATAAAGTGGTAACATTTATTAAATAATTAAGAGTAGGATTCGACGTGACGCCCATCAGTATCCCTGCACAGCTCAAATCGTTCCGCAGCATTTCTAAACACATTCTGGAGCATTTGCGGGGTTATATTATCTGCAGCAGTTCGTATACGTGTACGTAAGTTTTCAAGACTCGTAATCTTCGTCTGATAGACGTGCGATTTGATAAAGCCCCATGCAAAGAAATCTAAAGGGGTTAAATCTAGTGATCTCGCTGGCCAAGGTCTGTTGCTTCCGCGTCCGATCCAGCGATTTGGAAAACGTCCATTTAGATAATCCTGAACAATTTTGGCGTAGTGACAAGGAGCACCATCATGTTGATAGACGACGGTACTAACAATCCTATCCCCGTCGCCTATCAACATGATGGTGCTTCTTGTCACTATGCCAAAATTGTTCAGGATTATCTAAATGGGCGTTTTCCAAATCGCTGGATCGGACGCGGAAGCAACAGACCTTGGCCAGCGAGATCACTAGATTTAACCCCTTTAGATTTCTTTGCATGCGGCTTTATCAAATCGCACGTCTATCAGACGAAGATTACGAGTCTTGAAAACTTACGTACACGTATACGAACTGCTGCAGATAATATAACCCCGCAAATGCTCCAGAATGTGTTTAGAAATGCTGCGGAACGATTTGAGCTGTGCAGGGATACTGATGGGCGTCACGTCGAATCCTACTCTTAATTATTTAATAAATGTTACCACTTTATCATTTTATGATTGAATTCCATATAATTTCCAAGTGCTTCACAAAAATAGATCCTGACTTTATGTACACCCTGTATATATTATATATATGAAAAATTATTTCACGAAAGTGACACGTGAAAAGTATTATGATGAATAAAACCACGAAGGAAAAAGAAACACAAAGGGGTGCTCAAGCGCTTTCGTCTAATGACATCCTCAGGAACACTGGAGTGAAAGGACAGATCAAGGCAATATATAGGTTACAAAAAATAACATACATACATACACATTCACATATATATACATATATATATATATACTATATATATATATATATAAATATATACATATATAGTAAGCATAGAAAAAAATTGTGGGAGGAGCCAACATTTATATGGTCACAGAAGAATAAAGAAATAAAAATAAATATAAATATAAATTGAGAAAAATAATTACAAAATAGTGCCTTAGTGATATATATGTCACAGCCTAAATAATCATAAAGAAATAAACAGGCAAATAAAAAAACCCATAAATACATATACATACATATATATATATTATACATATATATACCACATACATATATATATATATATATATAATATAAAGACACTTTTAGCACTTTGGCCGACCTTCCATATAAATTCAAATGGCTTTTTTATGGAACAGGTCACAAAAGAATAAAGAAATAAAAATAAATATAAATTTGTAAGTGGAGTCTACCAATTCAAGCTCAAGAGGGAGGATTTACAATCGATTTAATAGATGCTGCCAAATTGATATATATGTCACATTATTAAAAAATAAAATTGAAAGATAAATTTAAGAGAGGCACCCAATTTATAAGGGAAAAATTACCACATATGCATATATAGTCACAAACGAATACAAAAGTACAAATAAATATAAATTGGAAAACAAAATGATCCCTAGATGATATATAAAGAACAATAAAATATATATACAAATATTTACGGTAATATATACGAAATATAAACGCAATATATACAGAATATATATATATATATATATATATGCATAAGGGAAAAAAAAATTACCAAATTTGTTTTTATAATTTGTCTGAGAAAACGGTAGGTCGCAAAAGAATAAAGAAATAAAAATAAATATAACTTGAAAAAATTACAAATAATACACGTACACATATATACCCGCATACCCAAATATATATATACATATACCACACATATATACAAACACACACACACACACACACATAATATATATATATATATATATATACAAGCTTGTGACTATAATATGCATATGTGGTAATTTTTCCCTTATAAATTGGTGTGCCTCTCTTAAAATTTATCTTTCAATTTTTATTTTTTAATAATGTGACATATATATCAATTTGGCAGCATCTATTAAATCGATTGTAAATCCTCCTCTTGAGCTTGAATTGGTAGACTCCACTTACAATATTTATATTTATTTTTATTTCTTTATTCTTTTGACCTGTTCCATAAAAAAGCCATTTGAATTTATATGGAAGGTCGGCCAAAGTGCTAAAAGTGTCTTTATATAATATATATATATATATATATGTATGTGTATATATATGTATATATATATATATATATGTATGTATATGTATTTATGGGTTTTTTTATTTGCCTGTTTATTTCTTTATGATTATTTAGGCTGTGACATATATATCACTAAGGCACTATTTTGTAATTAATTTTTTCTCAATTTATATTTATATTTATTTTTATTTCTTTATTCTTCTGTGACCATATAAATGTTGGCTCCTCCCACAATTTTTTTCTATGCTTACTATATATGTATATATTTATATATATATATATATGTATATATATATATATGTATATATATGTGAATGTGTATGTATGTATGTTTATTTTTGTAACCTATATATTGCCTTGATCTGTCCTTTCACTCCAGTGTTCCTGAGGATGTCATTAGACGAAAGCGCTGAGCACCCCTTTGTGTTTCTTTTTCCTTCGTGGTTTTATTCATCATATATATATATATATATATATATATATATATATATATATATATATATATATATTATATATATATATATAATATATATATATATATATATATGTGTGTGTGTGTGTGTGTGTGTGTAGAAAAAATTACTGTTTAAGGTGTATATTAATGGTTTAATTGCTTAAATTAAGTAAAAAGTTGGGTACTGTATAGGTTACACGAAGATAAAATGTCTACGCCAAGAATATGGTATTACTAATTCTTCTGTAAAAGGTTTGGAATGTCTTCTAAAATTCCGATAATTATGGGCTCAGAACCGTTATATCCTTTTAATGTCACAAAACCGAAGTTGGGGAGAATCCACCACAAAACACTAACCAATCGATTGATACTCGTTTCAAAATGAGAAGTAAACCAAAAGGGTAAGCACAAGAAATTAGTTCTAGAAGGTTCGTCTGGTTTCATACATATAGTGATTGGTATCGGGGATAGTTGTCTCATAGTGAAAATTACATTTATAGCATGAATTACAAAATATATTTACTAAACAATAATAAATTTTCGACCTGCGTACAATGAAAATATAACAATTTCTCGAAAAAAAAGAGTATTGTTATTGTAATAGGCCCTGCTGGCTTTCTAGGAGCTAAGTATTTGGGCGAATCACCAACAACTCCTTGAGTGATGTCTCAGATATAAGAAAACAATATGGAAACCTCTCTGCTAAAGCAGACAGGATTATAAGTAGCTTCCTATTCTGTACAGCTTTGTTTGCTTATAGCGTTTATGAGATGAGATAAATCTTCAAGTTAATTTTGTTGCGTGTGTGTGTGTGTGTGTGTGTGTGTGTGTGTGTGTGTACCCAAAAATATACACATTCAATATATGCATAGATATGTACATGTACAAGTGTTCGAGGAAAAATTAGCGAGATTATTAATTATGAAAATAACAAAACTGTCAAGATTTTAATCTTCATAGCCATAGGCAATAAATCTCAAATTCATGACGCATCTCTCAAAATTTAGTCGAATAGTGAAATTAAAATAAGTGTAGAAGTCTTAATGTCGTGAAATTCATATGAAGCTACTCGCATATTTTAATGTGATAGCTATATGAGTAGAGAGAAGTTATGCGTTATGCCACTACCCGAATTGTTCATTCTGGCAAAAGTCACCCCTTCGCACCACCTTAGTCCCGCATCTTAAAGTAGAATGCTAACCATGCCCACAACGGTTCTAAGAAATTACAAAGTTCTCTCACTCGTTTTCATACTCATAATCCCCCGATCAGCGTCCTCACGTAGTTTAGTGGTATTGTGTGTGTATATATATATATATATATATATAATTTGTTTACTGGTAATTTAATGTATTGGCTATTAAACTGGGGTAGTTCTTGCTGTTGTCACTAATTACACAGCTCAACAAAAAAAAAAAAATTTTCGTTGCCAAGGAAATTCGTACGAATTTAGGGTATTTTGGGGTTGCTGAATTCCAAAATGAAAGTAGTTTTTCCGATTCGGCTCTAGTTCTTGAGATAATGAATACCCTCAATTAATAGGAAACGTAACCATAACGCGTGCATATGAGAAACTACCGGAACATTCTAGATGGTGAGACACGCGAATATTCTTAGTGTTTACTCCGCGATCATTCTAGAATATTCACCCTCCGTATATAAGTCATCGGCCACCCAACCAGTAAGTAGGCTCCGCCTGAACATTAAATTTTTTGCATTTTTACGTGTTTCAATGGGGTACCAATTATCTCATAAATTAGAGCCAATCTAGCAAAACCGATGTCATATTCGGAATCAGCACCACAAAGTTACCCCAAAATCACTCTAATATGATTGGCAATAAAATGAGTGTTGTCCAGTGTTATATATATATATATATATATATATATATATGTTTATATATATATATATATATATATATATATATATATATATATATATATATATATATATAATTATATATATATATATATATATATATATATATATATATATATATATATATATATATGTTAACCCCTCCGTCTATGGCCCTGAGTCGGTTCGGAATCGACGGGGGTTCTGGTTAGGAGGCAAGCAACGGATATTTCTTCTATAACATTCTAATTCTTTTCGGTCGCCTCTTGTAAACTCTTGGCTACAGACTCGCCAGACTGTTATGCCGATATCTTCTATGGTGCTTGGGTTGTCTCTTAATTTGGGCAAAGGGTCGCCAATTTTTAATTCTTCTCTTTCTATAATACCCTGATACTTTCTCTGATACTTTCTCTGATACTAAAATTATCGACTTTACTGACTAAGTTCTTCTGAAGAGAGCACGGCTCGAAGGGGAAAATAAAAAGTTTCTCTTACATTTAGTTTACTTCTCAAACTGTACAGGTAGTGCTCTGAATTTACAGGGGTAGAGGTTTGACCTCTTTCGACCATGGCTCAGGCCGGTATCTAAAAATTAAGGAGGCAAGGGGCCTCTGCCCCCTCCTCGCAGCAAGGCTGCTAACAAGGGAGGCTCGTAATGAAGTGCTATGATGAAGTGACTTAATCAAGTGCTCTAATTTTACAAATACATGTATAATATAAACCTAAATGTTGGGGGACGGAAGTTGAAGGTTAAGTTTCCCCCTTTTAAACACATGATCAGATGTTTGAAAGATTGCAAATAAAAATTTTAAAAAATAAAAATAAAAACTAATTTGTATTTTTCGCGGAGTCTACATTTATGAAGGCGATATCATTTCGTAATAGTACACATAAGTACAAATTAAGTACACGACTGAGTACGTATTAATTTTGGTTCATTACAATTACGATTACAATTATGGATTACTTCACATTCGCTTATGATTTTCCATTACAGTTCTATTAAAGTACATTCTTACATTATAAATTAAATCATTACATTTAATTACAGTTTCATTGAAGTACATTACAAGTTATTATTAATTACAGTTTCATTAAAGTACATTACGTTATATTAAATTAAAGTATTACAGTTAATTACAATTAAACAGTTACTATAACTTTGTTTTGTTTCTAGTGTTTCATATTAATAGACAATTAAGATGTTAGAAATATAATACAAAGTACATGGGGCACATATGGTTTGGATTTATATACAACATAATATGTTATCATATGTTATAAATTTGAAATCAGAGCGAACGGAGGTATTTATCTTAGAAGCGTTCGATTCTGTCGTAGTGAGCGGAATTTCATAACTTAACTCAGCATTTTTTAGTTCAATGCGGGAGGTGATATAGTTCAAAATAAAAATGAAAAAATAATACGAGAACGTATTTTTGCGTTTTCGAACGAAGGCAAAAGTTTTGCATTTCACAGATTGACATGAGTAAAAATGAATATTTAATAAAATTTATATAGGATAATGATCAAGGGAAATTAATGACGGGAAAATGTGACGTATGGATGAATATGGTTGAATAATAATACTTATACTACATAACACCACAACATTATTACTAAAGAATTTACCATACATTGAATACGGAAGATGTCCAAATACTAAGAACGTGATTCAGTGTACAAAGTATGGGAAACGTAAAGAGAATAAAGTTATTTTATGACGTCCTAGTGTATAAGTCATTATTAGAAAAGATGAATTAGAAAAATACAGTAATGAATAAAGACGTACAAATCGAAATTCTATCCAAAACTCGCTTAGGCGATTTTGGTTTCTTATTTAAAAATGGACATTCGAACATAAAAACTATACGAACCTAAGTACTGCATGAAGACAATGAATCCATATAATGATGGTATAGGAATTGTTCATTGTTCATTTTTACAGTTTCCCCCTCCAAAATGGCATTAATACAATAATATAATACAATTAATACAATATAATACAATTGAGAAAATAACATCGTAAGTAATTGAAGTTAGATGACGAATTTTTTTTTTTTTTTTTCCTTTTTTTTTTTTTTACAATACAAATTTTATACAGAACGAGTTCGGGTAGTTGAGTACAATGCAGAGTAATCAAATTTTTAACATGACACTCGCTTAGAGGGCTATTATAAAATATAAAAATTCAAAGATTAAAACTTTACTTTTATACAAACAATTAAGTTAGACAAACAATGATATGGTTAAAAATTTTTACCAAATTTTATTTTTTCTGTGGGATGAATTACATACATAATGAATAGGTAAAAGGGAAAAATATAAATTTTAAAGTTCATGGATTTTTCAAGGCTTCCATGATAGTACAATTGATAAACTAATTTTATTGACTATTGCAGGTAAAAATAGAATTACGTAATGGATGATGTATAGACCTGTGGTCTAGTGTGTATTTTTGTGTACTAGGTATAAAGTGTGTATCTTACAATTTCGAGAGACAGATTAAGTTGAGAGGATTGTTCAATTAACTGAATAAATGCATGAGCACGATATATTAGAAAGCAAAACTGATTAAGACTAAATAGCATAGTTAGCATTTACACGTAATGAAATAGTTTTATTGTGATATCCAATGATTTTAGCATAAGGTTTGTATATATAGTATATATGGTGTGCATACATGCGTTTTTATTGACTGTTGTAGGTACAAATCGAATTACGTAGTGGATGATGTATAGACCTGTGGTCAAATGTGTATTTATGTTTATTGGGTACAGATTGTAGTGGTTGGTGATACGTTCAAAAGGAGAAAGGGGATTTATAGTTGAATAGTTGAAATTATACGTCAGTGTGCAGATGTATCTATAAATATTGGTAAGACGCATCTGTAGATGAGTGAGTCGGTACAATAGTATGTAGAATATGAGAGTAATTTGTTCATCCCGTGAAGAACTAGATCATTAGGGGTCATTGGTGGATTAGGATTATATATTTATATATATATATATATACTTTAATTAACAGATAAAATAACTTAATAAATGCATTAGCGAGAATTTATATATAGTAAGCAATAATTATGATGTATTATAATGATGATGTTTGCATACGAGTTTTAATGCAAAAGTGACTTGAAGTGCGGAAAGAAAATGAATTCGAATATGTATGAAAAGTAATAGAATTCAATTAGGATTATCGATTTTACATAATTAATCAGTTACACGTATAAGGTAATTAAAAAAAGCGAACTTAGAGGACCTTACAGTTAATGAAAGTAGATCTCACGGTTTTAAAATTGAATTTTGAAGATGGAATTAAATTCGACTAGTAAAATTCCTAGCTATATATGAACTATATAACCATTAACATTGACCAGAAGTATCGGTACGATAATTTGAATTTAAAAAAAATTAAGAATACAAATTAAAACTATAAATCAATTATGCATTTTAATGAGCTAAACAATTTTATAATACTCTTAAAAATAAAAGTAAATCGAACCTTAGATGAGTTTCGGCCAAGAATAAAAAAGTTATTGAAATGGAAGGAAAGCATTTCGAACAATCTTTTCTTTTAATAATTTTCAATTAAATTTTACATTAAAAATTATTTTTATATAATAAAAAAAAAAATTAAAAACGTTTAATAATTTTTGCATGTTAAGTAGAAAAATTATACTCTTTCGTTAAATGTTGATAGAATTTGAATTATTTGATATTTTGACACACAATTAATTAAATTCGACTAACACAATTACTCAGTATTCATCGAATAAAAAAAAATATAAAAAATATAAAAATTGAAAATAGAAATCAATTATAAACTATAATGAACTAAACATATACTGTAATATAAAACAACACAACCTAAATTGAGGTTATGTTTCATCGTACCAAAGAGGAATTAACCATGGTTGAACCATTTCTCTGGTTGACACGGTTCAACTGGGGTTGGTTTTTTTTTTAAATAAAATAAAAAACAAAGTTTGGAGTACGACATTCGGGGGAATTGAGTGACTCAGCGGGGGGTATAAGTTTGAAATTGACAATACGTCTTTCGTGAGCACTTTGCTCTTTTTAAAAGATTGCTTGTCACACTACTTAGAACAAAAATTAAAAGAGTTCAAACAAACGGAGGGACGGCATGTTCCTCATATACATTACAATAATTACCAAAATCGTTACAACCTTTGTAAAAACGGTTTTGTTACAAATAATGAATTACATAACTATATATTTATATACGCAAAACTGGCATGAAAAGAAAAGACAAATCGGTCAATTTCCTTCTCACAAACAAAAAAAAGGTTAAACTAAAGACGCAACCCGGTCAATTCAGGTTGAATTTAATTCTCTTTTACAACAAAAAAAAAGGTTGAATTAAATTCTCTTAACAACAAAAAAAAAGGTTGAATTAAATTCTTAAATTACATTTTCTTAAATTAAATTCTCTTAAATTACAAAGAAAAAGTTGAATTAAATTGACTGCATTTAAATGACTTGGGACTTAAACTCTGACTTGGGACTTAAACTCTGACTTGGAATAAAACTCTCTGGCTTCAAATAAAACTGTCTGACTTGAACTCTATCAATTATTTCTATAAATCTCTGGGGCGGTTGTCCGTCTTGGCGCAACCTTCTGACTTGACCTCTTATCAAGTATTCTGAAACTAACTTGAACTCTTATCAAGTATTCTGAAACTGTAACTTGAAATTAACTGAAAATGGAAAATGACTGCACTTGATCTCTATCAAGTGGAGACGATTAACCTCTGTTTTGGTTGACCCTCTTGGTGCAACCGACTTACTTGAAATGCAATCAAGTATCTCTATAACTTAAACTGTCTAACTTGAAATTAACTGAAAATGGAAAATGACTGCACTTGATCTCTATCAAGTGGAGACGATTAACCTCTGTTTTGGTTGACCCTCTTGGTGCAACCGACTTACTTGAAATGAAATCAAGTATCTCTATAACTTAAACTGTCTAACTTGAACGCTTGTCAAGTATCTTGAAACTTAAACTGTCTAACTTGAAATTAACTGAAAATGGAAAATGACTGCACTTGATCTTCATCAAGTGGAGACTATTAACCTCTGGGGTTTGGTTGACCCTCTTGGTGCAACCTTCTGACTTCAAAAACTGACTTCAAAAATGACTTCAAAAAAATGACTTCAAAAAAATGACTTCAAAAAATGACTTCAAAACTGACTTCAAAACTGACTTCAAGTATCTCTCTAAATCTATAAACTCCCTATAAACACTCTGTAAACTCTCTGTAAACTCTCTGTAAACTCTCTCTCTTTCTTAATTTGCAAGTCAATTCAATTCAATAATTTGAAAAAAAATGTGCAAACAAAAAATAAAAAAAAATGTAAACAACATTTCACTCTAATGTACGGGAAGGTACATAAAATAAAATTATTCTATACTGAATATAACAGTGAAATTAACTCTCTTGAAATTAACTCTCTTGAAATTAACTCTCTTTGAAATTAACTCTCTTTGAAATTAACTCTCTTTGAAATTAACTCTCTTTGAAATTAACTCTCTTTGAAGTTAACTCTCTTTGAAATTAACTCTCTTTGAAATTAACTCTCTTTGAAGTTAACTCTCTTTGAAATTAACTCTCTGTGACTCTCTGTGTTACAATTAACTCTCTGTGTTACAATTAACTCTCTGTTACAATTAACTCTCTGTTACAATTAACTCTCTGTTACAATTAACTCTGTGAAAATTAGTTTCACTAAAAAAAATGTATCACTGGTGTCTGAAATGTTCACTGTGTTTTGTGTTAATTCTGGTTTGATACTCATTATTAACTGTTAATAATACTGACTTTTCAAGTGTTTATAAATTACTTAAAAAACAAACTGTGTACTTAACAAAATTTCCTTGAGACGTGTCCTGAAGACGTCTTGCTGGCTACTTCTTCTGGGATGAAAACTAGGCGTGGAGAACTTGGAGTCGTGACACACCGGTTCAAGGGTGGATGTTACGAACTAGAAGTCGTGACACGCCGGTCAACTGGTTTTATCCTGATGCAGGGTAATTTCTCTTTTGGCCAAAGAGTGGCCACTTGTTAAAATCTTCTTGTTAAAATCTTCTTGTTAAAATCTTCTTGTTAAAATCTTCTTGTTAAAATCTTCTTGTTAAAATCTTCTTGTTAAAATCTTCT
Source organism: Bathynomus jamesi (assembly GCA_023014485.1). NCBI lineage: Eukaryota > Metazoa > Arthropoda > Malacostraca > Isopoda > Cirolanidae > Bathynomus > Bathynomus jamesi. The sequence goes on from JAJOZX010008789.1 coordinate 18,084, forward strand.
TCTTAAAATCTTCTTAAAATCTTCTTCATAAAATCTTCTTCTTAAAATCTGTTTCTTAAAATCTTTTTCTTCTAAAAATCTTCTACTTAAAATCTTTTTCTTTTAAAAATCTTCTTCTTAAAATCTGTTAAGATCCTGGCAAGGTCGCCACAATGTTAACCCCTTCGTCTATGGCCCTGAGTCGGTTCGGAATCGACGGGGGTTCTGGTTAGGAGGCAAGCAACGGATATTTCTTCTATAACATTCTAATTCTTTTCGGTCGCCTCTTGTTAAACTCTTGGCTACAGACTCGCCAGACTGTTATGCCGATATCTTCTATGGTGCTTGGGTTGTCTCTTAATTTGGGCAAAGGGTCGCCAATTTTTAATTCTTCTCTTTCTATAATACCCTGATACTTTCTCTGATACTAAAATTATCGACTTTACTGACTAAGTTCTTCTGAAGAGAGCACGGCTCGAAGGGGAAAATAAAAAGTTTCTCTTACATTTAGTTTACTTCTCAAACTGTACAGGTAGTGCTCTGAATTTACAGGGGTAGAGGTTCGACCTCTTTCGACCATGGCTCAGGCCGGTATCTAAAAATTAAGGAGGCAAGGGGCCTCTGCCCCCTCCTCGCAGCAAGGCTGCTAACAAGGGAGGCTCGTGATGAAGTGCTATGATGAAGTGACTTAATCAAGTGCTCTAATTTTACAAATACATGTATAATATAAACCTAAATGTTGGGGGACGGAAGTTGAAGGTTAAGTTTCCCCCTTTTAAACACATGATCAGATGTTTGAAAGATTGCAAATAAAAATTTAAAAAATAAAAATAAAAACTAATTTGTATTTTTCGCCGAGTCTACATTTATGAAGGCGATATCATTTCGTAATAGTACACATAAGTACAAATTAAGTACACGACTGAGTACGTATTAATTTTGGTTCATTACAATTACGATTACAATTATGGATTACTTCACATTCGCTTATGATTGTCCATTACAGTTCTATTAAAGTACATTCTTACATTATAAATTAAATCATTACATTTAATTACAGTTTCATTGAAGTACATTACAAGTTATTATTAATTACAGTTTCATTAAAGTACATTACGTTATATTAAATTAAAGTATTACAGTTAATTACAATTAAACAGTTACTATAACTTTGTTTTGTTTTTACAGTGTTTCATATTAATAGACAATTAGATGTTAGAAATATAATACAAAGTACATGGCATATACGGTTTGGATTTATACAACATAATATGTTATAATATGTTATAAATTTGAAATCAGAGCGAACGGAGGTATTTATCTTAGAAGCGTTCGATTCTGTCGTAGTGAGCGGAATTTGATACTTAACTCAGCATTTTTTAGTTCAATGCGGGAGGTGATATAGTTCAAAATAAAAATGAAAAAAATAATACGAGAACGTATTTTGCGTTTTCGAACGAAGGCAAAAGTTTTGCATTTCACAGATTGACACGAGTAAAAATGAATATTTAATAAAATTTATATAGGATAATGATCAAGGGAAATTAATGACGGGAAAATGTGACGTATGGATGAATATGGTTGAATAATAATACTTATACTACATAACACCACAACATTATTACTAAAGAATTTACCATACATTGAATACGGAAGATGTCCAAATACTAAGAACGTGATTCAGTGTACAAAGTATGGGAAACGTAAAGAGAATAAAGTTATTTCATGACGTCCTAGTGTATAAGTCATTATTAGAAAAGATGAATTAGAAAAATACAGTAATGAATAAAGACGTACAAATCGAAAATCTATCCAAAACTCGCTTAGGCGATTTTGGTTTCTTATGTAAAAATGGACATTCGAACATAAAAACTATACGAACCTAAGTACTGCATGAAGACAATGAATCCATATAATGATGGTATAGGAATTGTTCATTGTTCATTTTTACATATATATATGACTGGTCCAAAAAACAACATTTTTGAAATCATAACATGGTACATCAAATTATTGTGAACCTTTATAAGAATAACTTCTGACAAAAATATCAGCTCATTTGAAGTATATTTAGGGGTGCCGCACTACTGTCAAAAATATCAGAAATAAAAAAAATTAGTAATATTATATGGATTGTGGAGTAGTTATCTTCTGTAGGTATGTTACTTGTGTTGTTGAGATGATAGCATCATAGCAGTGTAGGAGAGTGTCAAATGGCATCATGCACAAAGCGGATGTAAAATATGGCAATTTCAGTAGCGACTAGAAAATCAACAGAAATGTGGCTTATTGGACAAACAATTGAGACAATATGTGGAAGAAAGCTACCATCTTATGGTGATGTTCTGCGGCTTATTTTTCATCATCTACATGCCAAAAAGACGTTGAAAGATGTATCTAAAGCTGTTTGCGCTGAAGTATTGAAATTTTGGGAGATGGCAAATATACCAACTGCTGACTATCGCAATGTTACGAAAAAATAGAAAAGGAGTATTTTAATTACAGAGGACTTCACAAATCTAAATCTAGACGTTCACAGACACAAATAGACAAAGAAACTTCTTTTCAAGAACGTTTGGACGATTTATTCGATATCGCCCATGCTAATGCTCTGCAAAAAATGACAGTAGAAGAAGACAGAGCTTTTCTACAAGCTCAACGAGAGAAGGGAAGGAGAGGCTACATAGGAAGTGTGGACAAAATATGTGCTCTCAAACAATCTAAGAGAAGATCTAGAGATGAAGCATTTCAACGCCAAGTTAAGAAAGAAACTATGAGAAAGAAAATGAACACGACAGTGACTCAATTTTCGTCAAATAGTAGTTCCTCCGAGGAAGAGCCAAGTCCATCAAGTACACCAGTCACCATAAAGAAGGAGAAACTTGGTAGTCATAAACCAACAATGGTTGTATCAACAGAATTAGCAATGACGCTGGACAGAAACAAATTAAGTGATCGCCAAGCAGTATCAGTAGTAGCAGCTACTACATCTTCTCTTGGATATGAAGTTGATGATATTGTTCTGAGTAGAAGTTCAATACGGAGAAAACGAATATCAGTTCGTCAGCAAATTACGGATGACATCAAGCAATCATTTGAAACTGATATTCCTCCAACAGTTCATTGGGACGGAAAGCTTATCCAAGATCTTACTGGTGATGATAGTGTGGATAGACTTCCAATTATTGTATCAGGCGGAGGAAAATCTAAGCTTCTCTCAGTACCTAAACTTAAATCTGGCACAGGAAAAAATATTGCAGGTGCTGTGGTCGAAGCTTTGGATGACTGGGGCTACGAGATTGTGTGCAGGCAATGTGCTTTGACACAACTGCAAGCAACACTGGCGATAAAAAAGGAGCATGTACTCTTATTGAAAGCATATTTGAACGGCCGCTCCTCGGACTAGGTTGTCGACATCACATTCTCGAAATAGTAATAGCATCTGTCTTTGACAAATGTCACGGACGGCGCTGCCACTGGTGGTCGGATATCTTGTTATTTAAGCGTCTTAAAAATAAATGGAAGACTTTTGACACAAACAAGTTTGAAATTGTTCAAATCGATATACCGGAAAAGCCCAGTATAATTGAAAATTGCAAGCAACATTTGACTAAATTACAACCTCGAGCAGATTACCGAGAACTCTTAGATTTGACAATCATATACCTTCGAGATGTTCCTTTTGACGGCATTAAATTCCATCAACCCGGAGCGTTGCACCGTGTGCGATGGATGGCGCGAGTGATATATGCAATAAAAATTTGTCTTTTCCACAAACAAATGGAAGTCACTAGACGTGAACTAGAAGGGATGCAACATTTTGCATTATATGCTGTTCGATGCTACGTAAATGAATGTTTTTAGCACACATTGCTTCCTCTGCACCAGCTAATGACCTATCTCTTCTCAAGAAACTTCAATCCTACGATGATAAAGAAATATCTGTAAGCTGCATCTAAGGCGCTCTCTCGCCATCTCTGGTATTTGAATGAAGAGCTCATCGGACTTTCTTTTTTTGATGAAGAAACGTCACTGGAAGTCAAGCGAGAAATGGTGAGGGCGCTGGATGTGAATGGCCCTCAAAATCCTCCTAAACGGATAAATTTGAATGTGAATGATCCTAACCTACAAGACAAAACACTAGCTAGCTTCGTCAGTTCAACAACTCGCAACTTCTTCACAAAATTAGCATTGCCAATGGACTTTTTGGAAAGAGATCCTACTGATTGGAACGCTAATGATGACTACAAAGCTGGTAGCAATTATGTAAAAAATATGAATGTTGTAAATGACAACGCTGAGAGAGGTGTTGCTTTAATTAAGAACTTCAGTGGCCATCTTATGAAAAGTGAAGAACAACAATATCTTCTACAAATTGTAGAGCAGCACCGTAAGCGTTTTCCAAACGTAAAAAATCTACAATAAAAGAGGGACTTAGATAAAGGAAATAAATGGAATAGAAACAAAATTAGAGGACTGTGGATTAGGCCTATAGGGGATACCACATTAAAAAAAACGCACCGATAACAGCTACCTCAGGGGTAAAAAATATTAATATAAATAATCCGATTGGAGAATAAAATGAAATGTTTGACGTCCGTGCGGCACCTCTAAATATTATCGGATTTGCATTAAAATTGGTATTTATACTTCTTTAACCATTCTTCACAATATCCAGGGGTACCATATCAAAAATAATAAATTTGAAAATTCACCCTTATAGGTTGGACCAGTCTAATATATATATATATATATATATATATATATATATATATATATATATATATATATATATATATATACTACGATGTCATATACATGAATTTCAATAAAGTTTTCGACAAATGTGATCATTGTATAATAGCATGTAAAGTGAAACATGGGAATATCAGGTAAAGTGAGAAAATGGCTCTACAGCTTCCTCAGAGAACGTCTAAGGGTCGTCAAAATTCAATGTATATCATCATCAGAATCGGAGTACGTAGCTCAGTACCACAAGGTACAGTACTGGGACCCACTCCTGTTCATTATCATGCTAACAGATATAGACAGTGAAATAAACACCAGCAGTATAGCAACATCCTTTGCAGACGATACAAAGATCACCAAAAAATCACGCGATGTAAATGATGTGGAGGGCTTGCAGGGGGATACGAATAAAATATACAATTGGTCAGAAGACAACCACAACATGACATTTAACCCGTTAACGCCGAACGTTTTTTTAGGGTTAAGTCTAAATGCGTGTATTTAAAACGGTACGTATTCGACCCAGTCGGCGTTAGAGGGTTAACATCGTGAAATTTCACTTCTTGAGATACGATAGAAATGAGGAACTTTGTCAACATTCATCAACTAAAGCATTGAAAGCTCTGTTTTAACGACCGAGTATAACACTTTAGCTTGAAGTGATAAGTAATAAATAATTAATAGTTGTTTAGATTGTTTTAAGAAAATGTTGGATGTGTTCATGAATGAGATTTTATAAATTTTATAAATTGTCGAGTTATGTATTTTATACGTTTCTGGTGGGTAATTTTTGGTAGGTTGGGTAGTTTTCATGTGGAAGATGCCGCAAGTTAATAAGTGTGACCTTGTGATTATTTCATTGAGTAAATGATGTATTTTAACCGGACAACGTCACAGTAGCTTCAGCGTTGGAGCAAATATCTGTATTAAAACTGCGTTTTGTGTAGAGTTAAATCATGTGAAATCTTTATATATAGCTTTCCCCGTCCAACTGTTCCCAAAACGTGTTGTACATAAACACAAAATTGAGATGTATAAACTTTAAAAATTTTATTAGAAATTTATTTCAGCAAATATGAGAACATTAATGGCTGAATAATTGATTTAGAACAAGATTGTAAAACATATATATATATCTTCGTAAGCTATGGGATTCATGATATAAATACGTCTGACTGTAACTCTATCTACATCCGACATTATTGTACTATTTCCTGTTAATTCCATTTCTATCCTTAGTATTTGAACTGTCAAATGTAATCTAGTGTCAGTTCGTATTATTAATATTTGTCACATGAACTATGGTCTTGCCACAATGTACAAATGCACATATTCATCACATCATAACATTCATCAACAAAGTTTTCTCCATTTGATAAATATGGGTGATTCTTGTTCTTTTTTGTGATGATTACAAAAATGAAAAAGTTTTTCTATTAACCACAGATTTTGAGGGAAATGTAAATTAAAACCCTTTGAGATCGAGATGTCATTCCACAGTTTGCTTCATAATACGATATTTATTGTTAGTCATTTACTTTGTATAAAATCTTTATATTATGCATATTCTATATTTACATGTTTATATATAATATGCATATAATTATTTAAGTATATATCTTAATATACATATATATGTATATGTGTGATATATATATATATATATATATAAAGAGAAAGAGAGAGAGAGAGAGAGAGAGAGAGAGAGAGAGAGAGAGAGAGAGGGAGAGAGAGAGAAAGGGGGGGCGACAAGCTTAACCTTCGTGAAATGATGAATCATCGAACGGAACACTAAAAATTTTGGATGGTGTATATATGTGTGTGTGTTTTTGTGTGTGTGTGTGCAGTGCTTGTGTGTACATATATACAGTATATGCCCTTTCATGAAAGAATCTGTGTGTGTGTGTGTGTGTGTGTATTTGTGTGTGTGAGTAGGCTTAAGGCTCGTTCCAAACTAAAAATTTGCACATTACATTATTTTGATCACTAGTTGACAACTAGCTAGCTAATTTTCAAGTAATACAGATAAGTAGTGAGTGATACAAAAGCATTGTGGTATTAACCAAATTAATAAACTCGTATATTGTACTACATTTATATATGCGGGCACTCATTTCTGTTAGTATGAAGATGTTAGAATGCTTTCGATGTAAAATAGTTTGGCATGACTCCTGCTTCAGAGGATAGCTTAGGTGATTTAGGACTGCAATGAAAGAGACAGATGTGTAGAAGTGAAGATAATTTTTAAACTACTGTTACTCCTGCTGCTACTACTACTACTACTACTACTACTACTATAATAATAATAATAATAATAACAACACAGTTTCCTCGTACGCCCGACATCTAGCTTGCAACAGAAAAATAGTGTACATTCTGTTGAAGAATGGGTAAAAATCAACAGACATAAGTAAGTATTGTGTGTGTGTGTATATATATATATATATATATATATATATGAAAATTATTTCACGAAGGTAACACGTGAAAAATATTTATGATGAATAAAACCACGAAGGAAAGGAAACACAAAATGGTGCTCAAGCGCTTTCGTCTAATGACATCCTCAGGAACATATATATATCATAGAGAATACGTGGATTTAGAATAATGGAATTAGGACAGTTTTGAGAGAAGTTACGATTTCTTCCTCTTGTTATATAAACCATTCAGAATTTGAGAGTATGCAACTTTCAGGTTTGCTTAAATAATCGGAAGCGACCGTGTAGTGAAAAATCCTTACTTGAATTATTGGATAATATGAGTATCGTCACGTTCAGAATATCAAAAGCAAATATAATTATAAAATATTAAAGCATAATTTTCTCATCATTTTGATATAAGTCACTATGTTCGCAGAGACGTCCTTACCAAATTATGTAGATTTGAATATTTGACATTTTTGCGGCATTTTTTTCTCGCTTTTCCAATATTTGCCTGATGACGTCAAGAAAACATGATATATGAGCTAGGCTTTTTAGGTTACTACTTCCACTTATGTTAGCTTTTCATAGATGTTGGTCGCGATGACATGTGAAGGGTGCGAATATTAATTTGACGATTTAATATACGAAGTGTATTCTAATGACTCCCGAACAATAGAAATATTTACAAAACACAATATTTTACCATCGACCCGTAAGTGCGAATTGTGCGGAAAGGTTAGGTAGGGTTAGGTTAGGTTAGGTTAGGTTAGGTTAATTAATACCAAAATACATTTTTCCAGTAATATTTGATGTGTTTTGCTTAGATTTTTACCTCCATTTCCCTTGAAAATGAGCAAAACTTCAAAATACTATAACTTTGTTGGATCTCATTTCCGAGGGAAATGAAGGTCAGATTTGAACAAATCACATCAAATACTACTAGAAAAATTTATTTTGTTGTGTAAAATGACTGAACGTGTCTATATACATAATTACCAGTTATTGTTGAAGATGTGCTTTGAACTTCTTTGTTGGTATTGCCTCATGAAGGACTGGCGCTATATTTAGTCAACAATCTTTGCTACGATGCTAAATACAAGAGTTATGCCTGTAAAGGCCTTTCCACGTTTTCTATTAACTGGAAATGAGAAAGCTTTTTTTATTTGGTCAAACCTACTTATTTGGATGTTGTCCAATAGATATCATTTTGTATCAGTAAATAAGGTTTGCTCAACTAAAGCGTCTGTCAAACTTGGTGTGCCACAGGGCTCAGTTCTGGGTCCACTGTTATTTTTATTATATATAAATGACCTTCCACGTTCATCTAATATACTGAACTTCATAATGTTTGCAGATGATACAACTGTCTCTTTTTCTTGCAATGATGTTAATACAGCTAAGAATATATTTCATTCGGAATTCATCAGTGTAATGAAATGGTTGACCGCCAATAAACTCTTCCTAAATACTAGTGAAACAAATTTCATGATTTTACTAATAAAAGAAATGTATATCTTGATAAACTTAATGTTAATGAAGTCGCCATAAAGGCGTGTACTATAACAAAATTTCTTGTTGTAATGCTAGATAAGAATTTGCAATGGAGTGATCATGTAAATTATATCGCGAAAAACATTTCAAGGAGCATTGCTATAATGTTTAAACTTAAAAATGTAGTCCCTAAACAAGTTTTATTGACTCTTTATCATACTCTTGTTTTTCCTTATATAACATACTGACTCCTTGTTTGGGGAAACTCCGCTAACAACCCCTTAAATGGTATCTTTGTCATCCAAAAACGAGTAATAAGGTTACTATCTGATGCTGATTTCCTTGATCACTCTAGTGCATTATTTAAAGAGCTAAACCTACTAAAGCTCAACGATATAACCAAACTGGCACATTTTAGTTTTATTTACAAGTGTAAGAACAAAATTATTAAATTGCAATGGGTAAATAGGTATTGTAACTCATCAAGAAATCCACTCGTGTCAGACCAGAAATATATCAAAGTTTGTTATACCTCAATTTAGATTGTATTCATCTCAAAAACTACCCATTTTCATTGGATTGAAACTATGGAATGACTTGCATGCTAATATAAAAAATATTGTGAATGTATATTTGTTTAACCCTTTAAGGACTGAAGGTACAAATTGCTAACGTTTCAAATGCAAGCATTCATAACTTAACCCTACAAAAAATTCAGGGCTTAAAGGATTAAAACCAAGTTGAAATCCCGATTAATAATGGCATACTAACAAAAATCTAGGATTAATGTCCACTAATATTGTTTAATATTGTCTATTAATATTGTTTAATATTGTATTACATGTTTTAACTATTAATAATACTTATTTACTTACTTATTTATTTATTATTATAAATTTATAACGACTAGCTGCTTATTTTTAATAAGAGCCCAGTAAAGCCTAAAGCTTAAGGGCCAAATTAAATAAAATAAACAGTCGAACTTCACAATTATTCATGTCATTGTAATTTGAAAAAACTTATTTTATTATTATTAATAAAGGTTATTCTATCTATCTATATCTAGATGCTTTTTTTGTGAAAGGAATTGATATCAGTGTCCTTAATTTAAATACTCTTAACCTGTGTACATATATGTAATAATAACAATAAATCAATATTAGTAATAATGTTTAAGTGGATGTTTAGATGAGGATAACATATTTACTTTTAGTTTTAAGGGGCCTCATCACACAGTTTGATGTAGCTTGTGAGATGAATGGTTCGTTTACAGGTATACGGCATAAAATACATACATTTTAACTGGCTTCAGGTATATGACAATGAATGAAGACGCATGGATGATTGAATTTATGAAATATAAATTGCATGTATCTGCATGTTCATCCTAATCTTTTTAAAATGTCTGATATATATATATATATATATATACACGATAAACAAATAAAATTATCAGGTCATCCCATAAGTAATGTCGTTTTTTAGATCGGAATTTGAAGGACAAAAAAAAACTCAACTGAAACTTTTTAATCTAGTATGTATTTTCCATCGGAATCAGTGACACTCTGCCAACGTCCAACAACCTTTTCAATGCCATGTTTATAAAATTCAGGCGGTTTTGAGGCAAAAAACGTACAAAGACTGGTGTGCAGGTCATCTAAAGAAGTATACTGTTTCTCGTCAAGATAGTTTTGCAGACTCCTGAAGAGATGATAATCTGAAGGCGCAAGGTCTGGACAATATGGAGGATGTGGAAGTTTTTCCCACCCAAGCTCCTCAATTTTTGCAGAAGTGATCCGAGCGGTATGAGGACGTGCGTTGTCGTGGTGGAACACGATTCCTTTCCGATTAACCAAAGAAGGTCTCTTTTCTTTTAGTGCAGTGTTCAATCGATCCAGTTTTTGACAATAGACTTGAGCGGTGATTGTTTGGTTGTGTGGTAAGGTTTCAAAGTGTATTATACCACCTTTATCCCACCAAACACTAAGCAACACCTTCCGAGGGTGAAGATTTGGTTTTGGCTGTGGTGTCGCTGGTTCTCCGGCACAAACCCACTGTCGACGGCGCTTAACATTCTTGTACAGTATCCACTTCTCATTACCAGTCACTAAACGGTGCAAAAACGGATCTTGGAGTTCACGGGAATGAAGAGCTGTGCTAATGTTTACCCCCACCCTCAGATTGTCGACTGACAATTCATGTGGCACCCATTTTCCTAACTTAGGCACTTTCCCGAGTTGTTGCAAATGTCGATGGATGGTGGACGGGGATGAATTGAGTTTCTGGGCCAATTCTTCGACAGTTGTTGAACAGTCTTCTTCAAGTGCGGCTAACAGCAGGTCATCATCAAATTCAGCAGGGCGTTCAGAGCGTGCTGCATATGTCAAACAGCAGTCATCATTCCTAAACTTTTGAAACCATCTTTGACATTTTCTCCCATGCAGAATATCGTTGCCATAAACATTCGGAATGTTTCGCGTTGCTTCAGTAGCACTATTCAATTTTTTAATCTCGTAAAGCATTATATGCCTGATATACTCTTCTGATACCGCCATGTTTATGAGGGGTTCACATAAAGCAAACCACACGTCTTCACTGGTCAAGGTCTGTAAAGTATGTAGCGAAACACGATAGATCTCCTCTTAGATATAACCTTCGTAAAATTTATGCTTAAACCGAGTAGGACTAGTTTAAACTTAATCTATCGTGAAAACGACATTACTTATGGGACGACCTCATATTTAAGATGGTTATTAAAGGTAAATAATAATATTTATGCTAGTTGAGCAACATAACGTATCTTAATAGTTTTTATCATATGGACTATAGTCTGGTAATAAGCCTTTTCAATTCATTTCACTTCGCTTCATTTCATATTAGTGTAGAATAAAAAAAATTTAATTAGGAAAAGCAAGTTATTCCTATAATTGAAAATAAAATGTTTTATTTTAATTTATTTAATTTTTTTTATTTAACTTATATAATACAAATATTAATCAAAGAAATTGTTAATGATTTAAAACGTGATTAATCTGAGTTTCCAATTTGTGATGTTTGGAATTTGTGAACATGTGAAAATGGAAGTGTAAATGACTAGATAATGTGGTATTAAGGATGTAATAATATGGTTTGAGGTCGGTAGATATTCTCGTTAGGCCTATTAAATCTTTTTTCAGATATTTATTTTAAGTTTTTATTGCTATTTTCAGAATGTTCGCCCCCCCTGCAGATGAAAGTAACGAAGACCGCGAACACGTCGGAACGCTGTGTAAAAAGTACTCGAATATTTGTTTGTCTGTTTTTGTTTTTGTCTGTTTTTGTTTGTCTCATGAAAGACTATGAAAGAACCCTACAGGTCAGGAGGATTTTTTCTCGTGAAAGAAGGTTATGATGAACTCTTTTTTTTTTTTTTCAAGGAGGAAAGCGAAGATGAATCCTTTCTTAATTTTTTTTTTCTCTTTTGAAGGAAAGTGGAGACGAATCCGTTTTTTTTAATTTAAATTTTTTAATTTTATTTTTTTAATTTTATTTTTTTAAATTAAATTTTTTTTTTAAATTTAATTTAATTTTTTTTTTTAAAGACCATGAAAGACACCTTATAAAGGAGGGACCGTCATGAAGGACGGTGAAGGATCCTCATGAAAGACGGTGAGGGGGGAAATTTTCAAATTGATCCATGTCTGTCTCCCTGGATGCGGGTATACTACTGATAGTACGGTGACTACCATCAACTGTCATATACACATGGCTTTTTTTAAATAATCTTAACACAGAAATCCTTAAGAGACCTATAAACGCTAAGTGGAGTGAATCGCATTGCATGAGTTTTGCAGTGAATTGAAGACTAGAGACACTAAATAGTTCAACTTTTTAAATATCTTACTGTAAATTTGAAATTTTTGTGCATCAGTAACATTCACTGTAAATTTTTTTCTTATAGATTTTTAAAACCATCACCGGATGAATTTATATTTTATGTAAACTTAAAAACTGATACTACATTATTTTAGTTAAATTTTATTTTCTGGCACAAAATCATTAATAAATTAATTACCAGGAAGTTCATTAACATATAAATAATTTGAGGAGCAACTAGCTACTACTGAGAACTTTATAAAGAATGTTTAGGATGCTCACAGTATTTTTTTTATTTTAGTTTAATAAACTAGTATGTTCTGGAATAAATATAGAGTTGTTAATCAAATTACGTACAGGGTGTCCCTAAAGTCTGGACACATAGGAAATATCACTAACTATAACTAACTATATGTTGTTATTATTATTATTATTATTATTATTATCTTAAATTCATGCAACTGAGGCCTAAGGTAGGCCCACATCGAATCAGCAACCCTGAGGTAGGACCAAATAGGACCTCCAAGTCCATAAGTTATGGACTTGGAGGTCCTATTTGGTCCTACCTCAGGGTTGCTGATTCGATGTGGGCCTACCTTAGGCCTCAGTTGCATGAATTTAAGATAATAATAATAATAATAATAATAATAATAATAATAACATATAGTTAGTTATAGTTAGTGATATTTCCTATGTGTCCAGACTTTAGGGACACCCTGTATAACAAATTCGCTCTGCTTAAATATGAAGGGAGCTGTAATGTATCTGTTCAAACTGTTAACATCAATCATTTTGGATGAAATAATGAATACGATAGGTATGAGATGTATGGAGAAAGAGTTTATCATCATAGTTGGTAATAAATAGATAGTAAATATTGTATATTCTTTATTATGTAGGGTGCTTTGATAGTGGTAAATACATGTGTGATGATTAGCTGACTTGTGAATGAAAATCTAAAAGATTTTAAATAGTGTACATTCTTAGATGTCTTGAAATTTACAATTTGCACAATATTGTTATAAAATATAGCTTGTGACTTTTGTAGACCCAATTTATTATTTTCTGAAAGCACTTAGCTGCATGTGAGTTCAGACTAATAACCTCAAGTAGGTACAGTATGTGGTTGTACGGTTACTCTGTAGTGAAAAACTTTCAGTTGAAATATTAATAACTTAAAATATATAAATACTGTGTATATATATATATATATATATATATATATATATATATATATATATATATATATATATATATATATATATATATATATATATATATATATATATATACATTCAACTGCAAAGAACACGCGGAATATCTCCTATACAAGCGTCGTTCTTTACGTTATATATACGTTTGCGAAAAGGAAAATGCAGTGTAAGGTGAGTATTGCACCGTTGATGGACGGGGAGGCCGAATACACAAATGACCCGAAAGAAATAAGTGAACTGCCTAGGGAACAACTTAAAACTGTGTTTAGCACCCCTAAGTCCGAGATGGAAATGGAAAACCCAGACGAATTTTTCGACATAGATACAGATCAACCAAGAACAAATTCCGGCACAAACCTATTAATGGACTTCGAGTTCACGGAAGATGTAATCATGGCCTTATCACAGATGCGAGACAATTCAACGTCAGGGCCAGACACATGGAGTGCCACATTTCTGAAGAAATGCAAAGAGATTATTGCAAAACCGTTATACTTACTATGGAGGAAATCACTCGACACAGGACAAATTCCACTCCCCTTAAAGAACGCGAACATTGCTCCCCTATTTAAAGGTGGTAACAGAGCAATGCCTAAAAATTATCGGCCAGTGACTCTCACCTCACTCCTTATAAAGTGTTTTGAATGCACAGGGTGTCCATAAAGTTTTACCCTGAAAACAGTATGCTCTCATGTTTTAATGACGAATCTTACATCCGTTTTCTCTTTACAGGTGATCTCGTACACGCATTGAGTTTCTGTGCAGGTGTGTTTCGTCTACCGCATTCGCCGCTAAGAGCACTGTAGTAGCTGTTCAGTTAAGATGGCGTCTGTGACAGAGAAGGCACAATGTGTTGTGTGGCTTGCAGAAACAAAATCTCCTATCAGTGTTCAGCGAAGGTTCAGAACAAAGTATGGAAAGAATCCACCTGATGTGAGGTTAATTAAGTCGTGGATGAAAAAATTCTTGGAAACTGGAAACGTGGAAAAGGGAAAGAGCAGTGGTAGACCATCAGTTTCCGATGGGACGGTGGAAAACATTCAAACTGATTTCACACGGTCACCACGGAAATCGGTGAGACAAGCTTCATGCCAACTAAAGATACTGAAGTCTACGGTGCACAAGGTGTTACACAAACGTTTGAAGTTACACGCCTACAAGGTACAAATTGTTCAAGAACTGAAGCCTGATGACCGTCCAAAACGTGAACATCTTCCAACAAGATGGGGCACCCCCTCATTGGGCGCATGTTGTTCGTGAAACTCTCGACGCAACATTTCCAAATCGATGGATTGGCAGGGACGGGCCAATCCCATGGCCCCCAAGATCACCAGACATTACCCCGCTGGATTTCTTTCTCTGGGGTCATGTTAAAGATTTGGTTTATGCAACAGTTGTTCCAGATATCAGGACATTGCGAGAACGCATTACGGATGCAATTGCAACAGTTAACCCACAAATGTTGGAAAATGTGTAGCGTGAGTGTGAATACCGTTTAGACATTTTACGTGCCACTAGGGGTGCACATATGGAAGCTTATTAAGTTCATTAACTATGTATCAAGACTTTATATATTTATCTACTTATGTTTAAAACTGTGTTTGAATACGAGTGTTTATTTAAAAGTTATAGCATGCTTTAATCAGGGTAATCATTTATGGACACCCTGTATAATGACGGGCAAAACTACCTACTACCTACAAGAAAAAGACTTGTACAACCCAAATCAACATGGCTTCAGGACGGGAAGATCATGCCTGTCACAGCTACTAGACCACCAGGAGAAAATATTAGAAACATTGTGTCGAGGACAAAACATTGATGCTATATATGGACTTTGCTAAAGCCTTCGACAAATGTGACCATGGAATCATAGCACACAAACTTAAGAATACAGGAATTACTGGAAAGCTAGGAAGGTGGATATTTAATTTCTTGACGCAAAGAACGCAAAGAGTGGTGGTAAACGGAGTTAAATCGGAAGTCTCAGAAGTCGTGAGCTCTGTTCCACAAGGGACAGTATTAGCTCCCTTGCTGTTCATAATAATGATTGCAGATATTGATGAAGATATTAATTAAGGACAGTATTGTATCTGCTTCGCAGATGACACAAAGATATGTAAGAAAATATTGAATGAAGATGACGTAAGAAAGTTACAAAACGACATTGAAACATTATTCCAGTCGGCAGAAGGCAACAATATGAAGTTCATCAAAGAAAAATTCCAACTTCTAAGATATGGTAATAACAAAGAGCTACAGGAAAAAGGGTACAGAACTCCGCAAGCCAAACAGATAACACCAAATCCACAAGTCAGGGATCTTGGAGTAATAATGTCGTCGGATGCAGAATTCAGAGAGCATTATAAAATCAAAATCACAACGGCTAGAAAAATAATGGGAATCATCTGGAGGAGCTTCCGCAGCAGAAAAGCAAACATCATGCTCAAATTATGGAAGAGTCTAGTCCTACCAATAATTGAGTACGGTTCGGCACTCACAAGCCCACACAGAAAACGAGACATTGCGAACATTGAAGCTATACAAAGGACATTTACGACTCAGATAGAGGAAACGGAAGGTGAAGAGTACTGGTCTCGACTACAATCCTTGGAACTCTACTCTCTGGAAAGAAGGCGCGAGCGGTACAAAATAATATATGATACATGTGGAAAATACTCGAGATACTACTGCGGTACTGATGATTTTATAAATGTATTTTATATTAATGCACGAAGTGTAAGATTTAAATTTGATGAACTATGTATTGTCCTCGACCAAAAATTTGAGGTTGTACCAATTACTGAATCCTGGTTAAATATGGAGAGTAAAAAGTTTCTCAGACAATATCATATTCCTGGTTATGAGATGTTTAATAATGATAGAATAGAAAGAAGGGATGATGGCACAGTACTATACGTTCGGTCACACTTAAAACCCATAATTAAAAACATTGCTGAAATTGATAATATAAATGCGACGTTTGTTGAAATTAAAGACAACTTACGAAAGAAATTAATTAGAGGTCAAGTACAGGGTGGGAGAAAAGTCTTTAATGATGTTATACATACAACTATTTAGTTAACAACTAAAAAGTGTAAGAGAATTTTATTTTTACAAATATTTTGTTAAGTTGTAATTTAATCTCCAAAGATTTCTCCATCCGCTATGATACATTTGTAGACTCTCCCTGAAACTCTTCATTGTTCTTCTGAATATATTGAGTGGGATCCTTTTCAGTTGTTCATCTATTCTCTGGCCAATGGCATTCACATTTGAATAGACGAAACCAAGAGTGTAAAGTTTGTCACGCAAATAAGCCGAAAACCAGAAATCGCATGGGGTGAAATTAGGTGGTCCGGCTGGCCACTCGATGGGACCTCGCCGCCCAACCCATCTTCCTTCAACGTTCGTATCCAGAATCTCACGGGCAGCTACAGAGTAATGTGGCGGTGCTCCATCATGTTGATAAAGCCAATTCTGCCAGTGCCATTAGTAAACTGTGGCAAAACTTTGTCTCTCAATACCTGGCAACAGCATTTTCCATGTACTGTATCTCTCGATATGACAAAGGAAATGAGTCGTGAATAACACCGGTCTGCATGAAAATCGATTTCTTTATTTTGAGTTGTGATTCTAAAGCAGTTCGCTGCGCTGAATTAAAAAATGCTACCAGTTTTTTTCTATCACCCACAGTTTTAAAGTTATTATCAAAACAATTTTGGGCCGTTTTGTAATTTTTTACCTTTTTTATCTTTAATTAATTTCGTTTTTTCATATTTTTCAGATAGATAATTCTAACATTACGTCTTTAAAATTTTAATAATGGCTTCTAGAGGATGTACCCATAGTCCAGACATATTTTGTTATATTTGTGGTCGGTATGTTGTTGTAAAACAAAGGACAAATGAACGACCTTCATTAAGAGAGCTTATCATGCTTATTTTTGGAATTAAATTAGGAGATCAAGACAAAAGTTGGGCTCCACACAAGGTTTGTCTTACGTGTGTTGCGGCACTAAGGAATTGGAGCAAAGGTAAAAAGAAAAGTTTGATTTGGGATCCCTATGGTATGGCGCGATCCTAGAAACCATACCGACGACTGCTACTTCTGTTCTTGCAATGTTAAAGGTTATAATGCAAAGAATAAAGAGAGCCTTCAATACCCAAGTCTTCCATCTGCAATAAGGCCGGTACCCCATGGTCCAGAAGTTCCTATTCCTCGCCCACCCGAGAGTCTGGATCAATACAATTCAGATTCTGATTCAGCTCCAAATCCAGACAATGATGATGTTTATGAACAGCCAACAGCTGACCGAGATCCTAAACCATTAACCCAAGCCGAACTAAATGACTTAGTCAGGGATTTGAATCTGCCTAAGGACTCTGCAGAACTTTTGGGGTCTAGATTGCAGGAGAACAATTTATTGGCATCCGACACATACTTCGCTGGGTACAGAAATCGTGAGAAAGACTTCGTGCCTTTTTTCGAAGAAGATGGTCCCTTGGTATTTTGCAAGGACATCACAGGATCAGTGTGCAAGCTAGGCAACGAATACCAAACCAGTGACTGGAGGTTGTTTATAGATTCCTCTAAAACCAGTCTAAAAGGAGTGTTACTGCACAACGGTAACAAATATGCATCAATCCCAGTGGCCCATTCTAATCAATTAAAAGAGACCTATGATAACATGAAACTGCTTCTGGAAAAAATTCAGTATCAAAATCACAGATGGATATTGTGTGGAGATCTCAAAGTCCTTTGTATGTTACTTGGGCAGCAATCAGGATACACTAAGATGCCATGTTTCATCTGCGAATGGGATAGTCGAGCACGTGACCAGCACTGGAAGAGGAAAACTTGGCCTCCTAGAGAGAATCTTACCCGAGGATCAAAGAACATTTTACATGATCATCTAGTTGAACCAAATAAAATCCTCCTACCACCCTTGCACATTAAGTTAGGCTTGATGAAGCAGTATGTCAAAGCATTGAATAGAGAAGGTGAGTGTTTCAAGTACATTTGTTCAAAATATCCAAAGATTAGCTACGAGAAAATAGAGGAAGGTGTTTTTATAGGTCCTCAGATTAGAAAGTTATTGACCGACGATCATTTCCTGAACACAATGACCAATAAAGAAAAATAAGCATGGCTTGGTTTCAAAGATGTTGTTGAAAACTTCTTGGGAAACTACAAAAGCCAAAATTATGAAAGACTGGTGGAAAATATGCTTAAAAAGTTTTGCGCCTTAGGCTGCAACATGAGCCTGAAAGTTCACTTCTTATTTTCGCATCTTGACCGTTTTCCCGAAAATCTCGGAGATGTCAGTGAGGAGCAAGGGGAACGATTTCACCAGGACATGAAAACCATGGAAAGAAGATATCAAGGAAGATGGCATAAAACTATGATGGCGGATTACTGCTGGTATCTGCAACGAGCTCAGCCTAACGCACAGCAAAGAAAACGTCAAAGAAGCACCGGTTTAGTCGTCATTAGTCAGATCTACCTTCGTAGTGTTAAGTCTTTGGAATAAGTCATGAAATGTTTGCAATTGAAGAAGGTAAATATATTTTGTTTCTTTCAGTTATTTTTTTATTCTTTCATAAACAAGCAATATGCTTGTCCAAGAGCTAGGAGCTATTTAATTCTGCTTTAATTAGGTTTTACTCCATCACCTAAAGATTTCGTGCTACAAGGGGTGTTGTAATACCTCATCTGTCTCCAAATATTAACCACCCGTTGATAGGAGGGGAGAGAGTATTTTGCTGGGAACGGGACTGATTGTTATATATTAGGGTGGAGCGAAAAATACTTTTTTTCTAGTATGAAGTTCTAATAGTGATTAAAAGTTGCATTTAGTGACGAAATATGCCTGCCAAAATATGAGTTCATTTGTTTAAATTTTTCAGCTGCCACCAGGGGGCTAAAGTTAACACAATTTTTTGTAAAAAGGAAAAAAATGCTTCTAATTTAGGTTTGTCAAACTATTATAAAATTTTATCGTAGAATTATCTAATAGTTTGATTAAGATTCTTAAATGATAGGAATTCGTTTTGTAAAAATGTCTTTTCATATGCTTAATATCTTCAGCTGCCACAAGAGAGCTGAATTTAACACAATTTAGAGTAACTGAGTCATGTTGAGACTACACTGAATGTTGTGGGGGAGGGTTGTGGGGGAGGGTTTTGGTGTGAAGGAATTTCTTTCTGTGAGACATTAGAACAGTGTGTTAACACTTGTCTTCTTAGGTAGTAGGCCTAGTCGCTCAGTTGATCGGAGAGATTTTTAATATGATCGGAATATTATAAAACTTTATTTTAAAGTGATTTATATAGAGATAATATTGATTTTATTATAAAATGCTTGTTATAATGTATTATATAATTTTAGTTTATTTATATAATATATTATATATTTATATAATATATTATATATACTTATAAAATATATTATATGTATTAATTATATAATGTTTTGATTTTACAGGATATTTGTGATTGTGAATTTTTCTTAAAATATTATGGCATCAAATACTAAATATAAACATTTCACTAGAGAACATATGAAGTGTGCCATATTTGAAGTACCTTGTGAGATGAGTGATATGCAACTACCAACTTATAACTGCATTATGAAAAATTACCTGTTCACAAAACATTTAGTGAAGGAGCAGATGAATAACAAGGAGCCTTCATTTTCTGAAATAGCAGAGGCAGTTTCCAAAAAGGTAGAAAATATTTGGAAGAAGGCCTCTTTGCCAATAGTTTCACATACACGCGTTTTACAGATGATGCGAGTGTACCATGATAAATACAGGTCCTTATTAAAGCCATACAAGTCACGCAAGGATCAGCCTAAGTACAAAAATCAGCTTGAAGAATTTGAAAACTCTTCAAAATGCACTTTGTTTGACATCTGCACCTGCAAATGTAAGGAGTTTAGGAGATGCTCATGTGAAAAGAGTAAGAAAGTCCCTCCAAAAGAGCAGGATTTTTTAAATGACCAACGAACACGCAGAATAATGGTGATAGGAAGCATTGACATAACACACACAAGACGATTACAAGCAAGAGAACATCGAAAGGAAATGGAAAAAGCACGTCTGGAATCCTCACAAACAACTAGTGCTGCTATAACCAATACGTCCAACTTACAAATCGAAACAGAGACAAGTGAACTTCAACAACTAGAAGAGATATCTGAAGATAATGAGGAAGATACAACCTCGACTCAATATGTAATATCAGAACAACAGATGCGTGAGCCACTGCCTTCATTAGCAATTACTTGTGATAGATTTAAAATGTCGGACAGAGCTGGGGCTGCTATTGCTTCTGCAGTATTGGCAGATCTTAAAATTGTTACTCCCGAAGACAAAGGGAATATTATAGACAGAAGTAAGCTAAGACTTGAAAGACAAAAACAGAGAAAGGAACTACAACAGATAGGAGAGCCAAAAACCATGCGGGGATTATACTTTGATGGCAGAAAGGATAAAACAATGATTCAAGTCCAGGAGAGTGATGGCTCTAACCACCAAAGAACCAAACGCGAAGAGCATATCAGCATAATATCTGAACCACACTCTCTGTACTTTGCACATGTGACACCTTCCAGTGGCAAAGCTAAATACATTTGCACAGCGCTAGTGAATTGCTTGAAAGGAATGTTGATATAGGGAACATCGTTGCAGTTGGCTGTGATTCGACAGTGGTTAACACTGGTAGTATTGGAGGCACAATAAGATTACTGGAAGAAGCCTTTAATAAGCCATTGCAGTGGCTGATATGCCTTTTACACTTTCATGAACTTCCATTGCGCCATCTGTTTCATCACTTGGATGGTACCACTACTGGACCAAGAGCATTTTCAGGAGAAATTGGCCGAGCACTTTCAGACTGTGAAAAGCTTCCCATAGTTAACTTCAAACCCATTGAAATTCAAGAGGACATGTGTGAAGTTGATGTAGATGACATAAGTACTGACCAGAAATACCTTCTTGAAATTCACAAGGCTATATCAAGTGTAACATTCTCAAAGACTCTTAGTCATAAGAGTCCAGGCAATATATCACATTCAAGGTGGCTCACCACAGCAAACAGGACTCTGCGGTTATATGCAAGCACAGAGAATCCTTCAGGCAATTTACAAGAATTAGCTACTTTCATTGTTAGGGTATACGCACCGATGTGGTTTCAGATAAAGCGTAAACCATTATGCCAATATGGTGCTAAACATATGTGGCATATGATTGCAAGAAGCCGGTATCTCCGTGAAGAGCTTAGGAGAGTACATGACTCAGTCATTCAGCGAAATGCATATTACGCAAATCAAGAAAACATTCTCATTGCAATGATAGCTGATGAAAGGGAGCATGTGCGTCAGTTGGGATTTAGGCGTATCATAAAAGCAAAGGCATGCATTCAAGAAACAGATGTTATCAGGTATTTTAAGGTGCCAGAAATAAATTTTTATGCCAAAGACTATACAGATCTCATTATGTGGCAAGATTTTCAGATAGCAGAACCACCGATAACCAAAGGAGTTTCTCTTGATGATATTGAATCATGCATCAAACATGGTACTACTCTTCATTCATAATTATTTCAGTTTCCATGTCATACACAAGCCGTAGAGAGATGCGTCAAGCTCGTTACAGACGCTGCTGGATCAGTCTGCGGACCTACAAACAGAGACGGTTGGATTCGTGCTACATTAGAATCAAGGAAAAAACAGCCAAAATTTGACACAAAAGCAAATTACTAAATAGTCTTCAGCAAGAACCCTTTCTAGAGGGAGGTTGGTTGGGGAAAGGGTGGTAACTCCGCTAAGGCACAAAATAACGTTTCTTAACTGTCTCAAGCCAGTATAAAGGAGGAGACACATCCTAATTTATTACTGTTCCCTTTTTCAAGTAAATACAGAATCATATTTAATTGTCATTTTTGAATTAACTTCAGCCCTCTTGTGGCAGCTGAAGATATTAAGCATATAAAAAGGCATTTTTACAAAACGAATTCTTATCATTTATGAATGTTAATCAAACTATTAGATAATTCTACGATAAAACTTTATAATAGTTTGATAAACCTAAAATAGAAGCATTTTTTCCTTTTTACCCAAAATTGTGTTAACTTTAGGCCCCTGGTGGCAGCTGAAAATATTAAACAAATGAACTCATATTTTGGCAGATATATATCGTCCACTAACTGCAACTTTTAATCACTATTAGAACTTCATACTAGAAAAAAAGTATTTTTCGCTGCACCCTATTATATATATTTACACTACATTATTATGTAAGCGTTACTGTAGTCTATAACAACAAAATTTATGGTTTAACATGTGCAATCCAATGTTGGTCTAAAATTTGATCTTTCGAAGGAAACCTGGCTCACTGTTGAACTTTTGTCTCATTGTTTCAGCAAACTGCAGCCATCTATCAGAATCATCGTCGTATATGAGCTGAAGTAAATGGGTTTGTTTGTAATCGTGGTACACCTGTGATTTCAATATTTTGGTACCTAAAATTGGGAAATACCCAATGCCTCTTCGACTTTTCTCAGTGAAGTTGTTGGATCGACTTGAAAAGTGGCGAGGACATTTTCTTTTTTGTTGTCTGCTGTCGCTGTTCCTGGCGTTCCACTTCTTGGACGATCTTTTCCTGTTTCCAAAAGTTTGAGCTTTCAGTATCGAAGAGTGGTTGCATTTGGTGGTGGTTTACTATATTTTCCGGTAGGCCTTCTTGTTCTAGCTTAGGGTCGGTCCTGGCTTTGTATAGTTGCTTTGGAAAATATGCCATACACTGCAGTGATATTATTAGAATTTATTTATTATTAACAAATTATTTGTCTGTATAAAATCTTTAAAAAGTTTAATAAATCGTTACAGTCTGGAGAAGTTCCGTTCGATTGGAAACTTGCAAACATTACACCGATATTATAAAAAAAAAGAGACAAATCACTTCCGGGAAATTATCGTCGTCCCATCAGTCTGATTTCAGAAGTTGGTAAGCTCATGGAGACGATCGTTCGGGACAAAATAATTAATCACTTAGAAATGAATAAATTAATGAAAGATTCTCAACACGGCTTTCGATGAAATCGTTGTTATCTTTCTCATTTGCTCGATTTCTTTAGTGATATTGCAAATATATATGACGAGGGTGAAACAATAGTTATTATATATTTCGATTTTCAAAAAAGCGTTTCATAAAGTGCCACATAGAAGATTATCAATTAAACTTCATTCTCACGAAATTGATGGTAATGTTCTCAAATAGATCGAAAATTGGCTTCGTGGATGTAAGGAAAGAGTAATGTAACTAGCGATGTGTAACGAGCGGCGTGCCTCAGGTATCAGTTCTGGGACCAGTTCTTTATATTATTTATATCACTGACATCGACACTGGAATTAACAGTATAATTTCAAAATTTACGGGTGATACTAAACTAGGGGGACGAACAAAATCAGCAGAACGTTTGCAGATTTAAGAAAATATTAATAAATTAGTCGAGTGGGTGGAAATTTGGCAAATGAACTTTAATATAGATAAATGTAAAACGTTGAATATCGGTAAAAACAATCTTGAAGGAAAGTATTTTATGCGCGACAAGACACTAACGAGTGTTACGGAAGAGAAAGATTTAGGTATTATTGTTGCCGACACTCTTCAACCGAGTAAGAAATGTATCGAAGCGGTAAGAAAAGCAAATAAAATCTTAGTATTTATTGGTAGATCATTTGAATTTAATTCGAAGAAAACAATGCTGACATATAATTCCTTAGTACGCCCCCACCTGGAATACTGCGTCCAGTTCTGGTCCCCATATTTACGACAAGACATACACAGCATGGAGAGAGTGCAGCGACGGGCTACTGAGATGATTCCTAGACTTAGAAACAAATCACACGCTGCCCGTTTAGAAACATTAAACTTATTCTCACTTGTAAAAATACATATTCGAAGAGATTTAATCCAGGTTTTTAAAATGATTAGAGTTTTTGATAATGTTGAAGCCGAAAAATATTTCACCTTCAGAAATGCAGATAGAACTCGGGGTAATAGTTTCAAATTAGTGGGTAAAAACTTTAATTCTGATGAAACTAAACATTTTTTCTTTACTTGTACAGTTAATTTGTGGAATGGATTGCCAGCCAGCGCAGTTCAAAGTAATTCGATCGAATCCTTTAAAAAGAGAGTACAGTAAATGCTTAGCTTGCCTCAAACCCCAAGTTGGAAGCGTTTGTTAGTGCGTAGTAGTATTGTAGATAAAGGGTTCAGGATTCCCGGGGTTTTTAACGAAGTATGTTGTAGTTACCATTCTATCCCACCATCATGCCATCAATAAAGGGTTCGGGGATTGGATGATTCGGTAGACCGTCCATTGACTCGTCCGTGTCCCGTTCGTGGGTTGACCCACACTCAGGATGGTAACGTGACCAATGATCTTTTTAGTTCTGATTAACTTTTCCACTTAACCACAACGAAGTAAATTAATGCTTTTATCAGAATTTATCAGAATTTTACTATTAATATAAACTGATTTTTTGTGAAACACCATGATTTTTATGCTTATGTTCACAAATTACTTTAACTTTACACTTACGTTATACAGTTTAAGAGACAAGGTTAAGCCTTGGCTGAAAAATCAAGTAGGCCTTTAAAAATTATATACTGTAGCCTCGCGCATGACATGAATAAAAGCTTGAGTCCGGAGAGGAGACTCCCTTTTTGCCGGTCCAAGTCAAAAATGAATTTAATTTTCTGCTATGAACTCATCTTAACATAGTCCCTACTTCCCACGGTCTCTGATTGAAAAATTTAAGACAAATTAAAAAGGGAAGGCAAAACGATCTTAAGATGAAGAAACTGCTTCCAACGACTTTGTCTGTCTCACCTTCTCTCTGTCTTCCTCTTTGTGTGACTCTCTGATGTTGCGTGGCCGTTTTCTTCGTTCAGATTTTGCAGTTCCAATCTCGCTTGGCATTTTATCTCTCCTCTAAATTTTTAAGAATCTAAAACTTAAAAGACAATAATTAATACATGATTTCAATAATTTTTATTATT
Source organism: Bathynomus jamesi (assembly GCA_023014485.1). NCBI lineage: Eukaryota > Metazoa > Arthropoda > Malacostraca > Isopoda > Cirolanidae > Bathynomus > Bathynomus jamesi. The sequence continues at coordinate 43,868 of JAJOZX010008789.1, forward strand.
TCCTACCTATTCTGTATTAGTTAACTAACTTTATTGCCCTATTTTTTTATATTTAATTGCGAACTTATATTATTCTGTTACTATTTAAAAACTAATTTATTGTTAAGGTCCCGATTAAACAAAAATAGAGGAGGGGGATCACGTGACACCAAAATGATGTCTGATTGCCCTATTTTTTTATATTTAATTGCGAACTTATATTATTCTGTTACTATTTAAAAACTAATTTATTGTTAAGGTCCCGATTAAACAAAAATAGAGGAGGGGGATCACGTGACACCAAAATGATGTCTGATTCGCTGAACGTGAATACGAGTATGAATCAAACGAAACCTGTTGTTCTGGCTTCGTGGTTTATGTCACGAACTCTCGTCCAAATTCAGAGTAGGCCCATTTCCTACCTTTTACAGTTTAACTATTAAACCTAATTTACATTTATACATTATTAACTGTCATTCTATATTCTGTATTACATATTACATCCTATTTTTACAATCCCAAAATAGGATTTTCACTCGGATTCTGTCCTCTGTACTTTAAATTTTTCACTTTATCTTTTAATTTCTTTCCTTCTTTCCTTTCAACCTCTTTTCTCTGCTTTGCTTTAAAACCTTCACTTCAAATTTTGTTACTTCTTTTAACCTTCCTTCTTAAACAGACAGCCTCGTAGGGACCAGCCGGTCTGCTGCTGTTTAGTGTCGTTTGAATTTCTCTGTAAATCTGTTCACTACATCTGAGAGTGGTTTATACAGAATCTAGGCTAGGCCGATATCAACAAGCCCAACTAAATTTCCAGATTTAACACTTACCTCTTCATAATAAGTTAAATTTTCTGACAATGAAATAAGCTTTAGTCAGTCGACGTTTAAAGTAACATAAAGTATCATAAACATGTTTCCAGTGTCAAACCTCTGGATAGCCTGTGACCTAGACCTTATCGTTTGTACAAAACTAAGAAATTAAGAGTTTTTAGCTTGGTAAGATTACTTGAATTATTTAGAAACCCTCTACAATTGATTGCAATGCGTGTTTAATCTCTTCACTGTACTGTTCTGGGTTTGCTGGATTTTATGGATTTCGGTAACAAGGCATTCTAGGTTGGATTAGGTTAGGTTAGGTTAATAAGAGTGCCGATGACGAAATGTGTATTTCGTCCCATCGACGAAATGTGTCAGTCCACACATTAAAGTGTCATTTTTTGGCAAGGCAAATAAAGGAAATACTCTTTTTGTTGAATGATTTTTGGATATCGGAGTTATGAGTGAACCGTATTTGACAAAGTAAGCACTAATTCTAAAATATTATGTAGCATTAGCTAAAGAATATATATTTGTCGGTCTAGGCTAGAGTAGAGCGGAAAGGGGGTGTAAAACAGGGTACTTTGTGCTAAATTGTTTGTAACTCCAATGTTCCTGTTTCAAACACTGATTTTTCTACTCATACAAGCTTTATCGTCCACTTCAAATTATTATGGTTGATTGTTTTTCATTACTAACTGTTAGTGTGCGAATCTTTTTTCCAAGAGGAGGAAAACATACCCATTTTACCCCATTAATATGGTAAAACATGGTACATGTGTAAAACAGTAGTTAAAACAGGTGCTTACAGAAAAAAGAAATGCTTTGTATATTTTATTACAAACTAAATATCACTGCTGTATCAAAAACCTTGAAGTATCAAAGACCGGGAAAAAGGGAGTCTCCTCTCTGGAGTCAAGCTTTTATTCATGTCATGCGCGAGGCTACAGTATATAATATTTAAAGGCCTACTTGATTTTTCAGCCAAGGCTTAACCTTGTCTCTTAAACTGTATAACGTAAGTGTAAAGTTAAAGCAATTTGTGAACATAAGCATAAAAATCATGGTGTTTCACAAAAAATCAGTTTATATTAATAGTAAAATTCTGATAAATTCTGATAAAAGCATTAATTTACTTCGTTGTGGTTAAGTGGAAAAGTTAATCAGAACTAAAAAGATCATTGGTCACGTTACCATCCTGAGTGTGGGTCAACCCACGAACGGGACACGGACGAGTCAATGGACGGTCTACCGAATCATCCAATCCCCGAACCCTTTATTGATGGCATGATGGTGGGATAGAATGGTAACTACAACATACTTCGTTAAAAACCCCGGGAATCCTGAACCCTTTATCTACAATACTACTACGCACTAACAAACGCTTCCAACTTGGGGTTTGAGGCAAGCTAAGCATTTACTGTACTCTCTTTTTAAAGGATTCGATCGAATTACTTTGAACTGCGCTGGCTGGCAATCCATTCCACAAATTAACTGTACAAGTAAAGAAAAAATGTTTAGTTTCATCAGAATTAAAGTTTTTACCCACTAATTTGAAACAATTACCACGAGTTCTATCTGCATTTCTGAAGGTGAAATATTTTTCGGCTTCAACATTATCAAAAACTCTAATCATTTTAAAAACCTGGATTAAATCTCCTCGAATATGTATTTTTACAAGTGAGAATAAGTTTAATGTTTCTAAACGGGCAGCGTGTGATTTGTTTCTAAGTCTAGGAATCATCTCAGTAGCCGTCGCTGCACTCTCTCCATGCTGTGTATGTCTTGTCGTAAATATGGGGACCAGAACTGGACGCAGTATTCCAGGTGGGGGCGTACTAAGGAATTATATGTCAGCATTGTTTTCTTCGACTTAAATTCAAATGATCTACCAATAAATACTAAGATTTTATTTGCTTTTCTTACCGCTTCGATACATTTCTTACTCGGTTGAAGAGTGTCGGCAACAATAATACCTAAATCTTTCTCTTCCGTAACACTCGTTAGTGTCTTGTCGCGCATAAAATACTTTCCTTCAAGATTGTTTTTACCGATATTCAACGTTTTACATTTATCTACAGTATATTAAAGTTCATTTGCCAAATTTCCACCCACTCGACTAATTTATTAATATTTTCTTAAATCTGCAAACGTTCTGCTGATTTTGTTCGTCCCCCTAGTTTAGTATCACCCGTAAATTTTGAAATTATACTGTTAATTCCAGTGTCGATGTCAGTGATATAAATAATATAAAGAACTGGTCCCAGAACTGATACCTGAGGCACGCCGCTCGTTACACATCGCTAGTTACATTACTCTTTCCTTACATCCACGAAGCCAATTTTCGATCTATTTGAGAACATTACCATCAATTTCGTGAGAATGAAGTTTAATTGATAATCTTCTATGTGGCACTTTATGAAACGCTTTTTGAAAATCGAAATATATAATAACTATTGTTTCACCCTCGTCATATATATTTGCAAAATCACTAAAGAAATCGAGCAAATGAGAAAGATAACAACGATTTTATCGAAAGCCGTGTTGAGAATCTTTCATTAATTTATTCATTTCTAAGTGATTAATTATTTTGTCCCGAACGATCGTCTCCATGAGCTTACCAACTTCTGAAATCAGACTGATGGGACGACGACAATTTCCCGGAAGTGATTTGTCTCTTTTTTTTTAAATATCAGGTGTAATGTTTGCAAGTTTCCAATCGAACGGAACTTCTCCAGACTGTAACGATTTATTAAACTTTTTAAAGATTTTATACAGACAAATAATTTGTTAATAATAAATAAATTCTAATAATATCACTGCAGTGTATGGCATATTTTCCAAAGCAACTATACAAAGCCAGGACCGACCCTAAGCTAGAACAAGAAGGCCTACCGGAAAATATAGTAAACCACCACCAAATGCAACCACTCTTCGATACTGAAAGCTCAAACTTTTGGGAACAGGAAAAGATCGTCCAAGAAGCGGAAGACCATTAACAGCGACAGCAGACAACAAAAAAGAAAATGTCCTCGCCACTTTTCAAGTCGATCCAACAACTTCACTGAGAAAAGTCGAAGAGGCATTGGGTATTTCCAAATTTTAGGTACCAAAATATTGAAATCACAGGGGTACCACGATTACAAACAAATCCATTTACTTCAGCTCATATATGACGATGATTCTGATAGATGGCTGCAGTTTGCTGAAACAATGAGACAAAAGTTCAACAGTGAGCCAGGTTTCCTTCGAAAGATCAAATTTTCAGATGAATGTGTCTTCGGTTTTAGGAGTAAAGGAAACGAACACAACGTTCAGTACTGGACGAATAAAAATCCCAAAATACAATTGGGTAAACCCGATAAAATGGCTAGGCCCTACACAAACAGTTTGGACGCGCATTGGTTATTCACGACTCGTTTCCTTTGTCATATCGAGAGATTCGGTACATGGAAAATGCTGTTGCCAGGTACTGAGAGACAAAGTTTTGCCACAGTTTACTAATGGCATTGGCAGAATTGACTTTATCAACATGATGGAGCACCACCTCATTACTCTGTAGCTGCCCGTGAGATTCTGGATACGAACGTTGAAGGAAGATGGGTTGGGCGGCGAGGTCCCATCGAGTGGCCAGCCGAACCACCTAATTTCACCCCATGCGATTTCTGGTTTTCGGCTTATTTGCGTGACAAACTCTACACTCTTGGTTTCGTCTATCCAAATGTGAATGCCATTGGCCAGAGAATAGATGAACAACTGAAAAGGATCCCACTCGATATGTTCAGAAGAACAATGAAGAGTTTCAAAGGGAGAGTCTACGAGAAATCTTTGGAGATTAAATTACAACTTAACAAAATATTTGTAAAAATAAAATTCTTATACCCTTTTTGTTTAATTTGTTTCATCATTTGAACATTTATCTGCATAATGTTGTTAACTAAATAGTTGTATGTATAACATCATTAAAGACTTTTCTCCCACCCTGTACTTGACCTCTAATTAATTTCTTTCGTAAGTTGTCTTTAATTTCAACAAACGTCGCATTTATATTATCAATTTTAGCAATGATTTTAATTTTGGGTTTTAAGTGTGACCGAACATATAGTACTGTACCATCATCCCTTCTTTCTATTCTATCATTATTAAACATCTCATAACCAAGAATATGGTATTGTCTGAGAAAATTTTTACTCTCCGTACTTAACCAGGATTTGGTAATTGCTGCAACCTCAAATTTTTGGTCGAGGACAATACATAGTTCATCAAATTTAAATCTTACACTTCGCGCATTAATATAAAATACAGTTATAAAATCTTCAGTACCGCTGAAAAAGTTGTTGGATTATGCTATTCTTGGGAGAATTCCTGAAAAAATTAACTTATTAGTCCTATCCTAGAATTGTGTGAAATTATTAATTATAAAAATAATAGGTGGAATATAATTTTTCGAAATATAAATCATTAATTTTATTTAATTGTGTGAAATTAAAATTATATGTAAAATATAATTATTTGTAATATAAATCACTAATTAGTAGGGCGGAGTGTTTTTACACTTTTTTCGATTTTCGTTTTGTAATAGCGCGGAAAAGTGGCTCTTTCACGTCAAAAGTGAGTGTGTAAAATCTCAGAGATCTGCAGTAATATCTTCTGCCTCCGCACGCGCGTTGAAAATCCAAAAAATGCGCCAAAATATGCATTTTTTCAATATTTTCTTATAGTTTTAATTTTCATTCTACCTTCTTGTAATAGCGAGGAAAAGCATCCTAAAGGTTTATTTTAGACTAGTTTTAAATACTTTTGTCCTGCGATAATTTCTTCTGCCTCCGCAAACGTTCCAAAATACGAGAAAATTTACATAAATAACGTATTTTATAATGACGCTATTATGGTCAACTTCGGCCCTACACCACAGTTTATTCGTTAATTATGTATTAAGTAATGCAATTAACAATTCATTATATCATATTTTAGTAATTTAAGAAGTTTATATATTTGAGCAATTAAATAATTGTCCACCAATGCAGTTTACTTTGCATATGCTTGGTTTATTTTTGATGACTTATTGTGTACTGTAGTATGCATGCAGATCCTCGCTTATTTCGTCAATATTGAATGTACTACAGGGTGTCCCATAAGTCCGGCATCATAGGAGAAATTCATATTTTTCTATTTCTACAAACCATAATTCATATTTTTCTCTTTCTTCAGGCCATAATGTCTGTGAGCAAGGAAGAACGAATCCAGATAATTCTACTCATAGGAAATCGGAAATCGGAAATTTAACAGACTGCATGCAGACCGCGAGCCAATAACACAGAGTTGTGTTAGCAGACTTGTTGCAAAGTTTAAGGAAACAGGATCCATAGAAGATAAACCACGCAGTGGACCTTCAAGGAGGTCCACTGACGATGATGCAGCGACTGCTATCCTGGCTCATTTTAACAGAAGTCCCAATAAGTCCCTTCGGCGATTGTCCGCCGAGACAGGAGTGTCGAAAAGTAGCATCCATCGCATTCTTCAGGCGGCTCACAAATGGCATCCATATAAACTTCAGATCCTCAGAAATTAAGCGAAGATGATCCCGACCGGCGGATGGAATTTTGTGAATGGGCTACGGAACAATAAAACAATGGTGGACATGTTGAGCACGTTCTGTAAATAAAAGCTTTTGTTTTGCCTTTTTTTATTATTTTTCCTATGATGCCGGACTTATGGGACACCCTGTATATTGACAAATTAATCCAGAACTCACCACGTGGAGGTGGCTGCATTTCGAGTTCCTCCCTGTCTGACCCAACCACCCTACCATTATCGGACTTAGGCTAGTTACACACTGTAGTCACTTTTTGTTTCCATTCTTGGCATTTTCTTTCTGGATTCTAATCTTGCTCTGATAAATCCATCCCTTGCCTCTGAACGGCATACTGCAGCTGAAGCCTCTGTTACCAGCTTTATATGCCGTTCAACCGCTTGGGTGTGGCAAGGAAAGCGTGGGATGAAATCAGGTACATCTCCTGATGAGATATAGTTCAGGATGTCGGAGCGTGATAGAACTTTTGTCGGAGGAGGCTCTGACAGCTCACAAGTTTGCCAGTTAATCATGTTGTAGTACTCACTGCACTGAAAGTTCAACGTGGCCAATTTAAACACTCTCTCTGCGGCTGACTCAGAATCTCTTGCTTTAAGGATTCTCCTCCATCCTAATTCTTTGATATGTTTTGCTTCATCGTGAATCATACTAAGGAGAACATTCTCAGGATGATAAAAATAGGAATTTCTCTGAATAACACGATCAACTATTTCTACATAGCGGGCACTCAACGACCTCGAGCGTTGTATCATTTGATAAAGATGTTTGGCTCCCTGTGTTGCTGAAGAATTTCTCTTGATTTGAAACCACATTGGAATATAAGCTTTCGTAATATAATCCACGATACACTTAAGGTGGTCTGAAGGTTCTTCAGTTGAAATGTAGAGACGAAGTATGCGGTTAGCAGTTGTCACCCATCTGGAGTGTGCCATTTTGCCTGGTTTCCTTTGAGCTAGAGAGTGAGTACATTCACCTTTTGACATAGCATCATAGATTTCTGACAAATATTTCTGATCTGTGCTCAGATCATCTCTGTCAACTACAATTTCTTCCGCTTCAACTGCTTCAAACTCAACAACAGTTCTCTTTTCACAATCAATTAACTCTTTTCCTATAGGCCCCGTAAAACTATGAGGACCTGTTGTTTTACCATCAATGTCAGTCACTATGTGTGTGCCGCAAGTGAAGTTCATTAGTGTGAAGCAAGCAAATCAGCCACTGGAGTGCTCTCTGAAAGTGCTCTTCAATACTTCTTATCACTCCTCCTTTTGGTCCTGTATTAACTGCTGTCCCGTCACATCCAATGGCTTTAACTTCTGAAGTATCAATCTCATTTGAGCGAAAAAAATCCAGAATTGCAGAAGATATACTCTGTGCTGAGCCAGAAGCGGGAGTTACATGCCCAATATAATGCGAGTTTGGTTCTTGAAGCAAAGTGACATGTTCTTCTCTTATATTTTTTTGGATACCTTTACTGGCAACTTTTTCTTGCACTGCAGTTCTGTCCTTTCTTCCATCGAAATAGATACACTCCATAGTTTCTTCTTCGTAATCTCTCTTTTGAATGATAGATCTCACTCTTTTTCTAGCTCTCCTTACTTTGCATCTGTCTATTACTGAACTTAAATCTTTTTCGTTTATAATTCCCACGTCTTCAAGAACAGCCGAAGCAATTATAGCAGCAGACCTGTCTGACACACCAGTTCTGTCACAAACTATAGCCAATGATGAGATTGTTCCATGATGAGATTCTTCCATCGATTTGATTCTCTGTGTCGGTTCATAATCAGAATCCGCTCCTTCTGTTTCACTTGATGTTGATGACAGTGTTTTAGTTGCTTGTCCTTTACTGGTAGATGGTTTTGGTTCGTACTGTTTCATTCTCTGTTGTCTTCTAGCAATAGTTGCTAGATCTTTACGAGTTTGTGAAACATCAAGAGAGTCTATTGCCAATTTTCTTGTTGTTCTCTGATCTTTAAGGAAGTCTTGTTCAATTGCTGGAACCTTGAGATGGTTTTCACATGAACACTTATCAAAATTTTCACATTTGCAAGCTCTGATGTCAAATAATTTATTTTCTGCCTCATTTTGAAATGTTTGTAATTTAATTTTGAATGAGTCACTATCTTGTTTCCTTTTTATTGACTTTAGAAGGTTTTGACATTTTTCATGGTAATTTTTAATCATTTGAACGACACGGTTATGAGAAACAGTAGGAATAGAGGCTGCTTTCCACAAATCTTCGAGAGTTTTTGAGAGAACACCCGAAATTTCTGCAACTGTAGGCTCTTTCTTCGATGTCTTCAGATTCAACCTTATTTGATGAAAATATTTCATGACGTCCTTATAGGTTGGAAGACACCTCTTGTCTAGATCAGCTGGAGCCTCAAATATAGGGCAACTTGAAGAAGTTCTTTTCGCTTGAGCTGGTACTGACATTGTGAAAAACACAGTAATTAATGTAAAAATTAAGAAATTACTCCTAAAACGTAAAATATTCTTGCATTCTGCAGAAGTTTTGTATATTACACCAACGTATTATTATGCACTAAAATATGCAGTATATATCCACATATGCGTGTTGTCGTGTTCCAAAGATGTATTAACAGCAAGAGCAGCACAATCCACATCTTACCCGAAACGTAGCTAGCACAACACTGCGGGGAGTGAGAGCAAGAAGGCCTGGTAGAGTGTTGTGAGTCATGACTCATCAGTCATCACTCACTGACTCATTGCCGTATATGGCAATGACGAGCAACTCACCATGTCAGGCTGTGGGGAAGCTTCTAGAACGATGTGGGAGTATTACATGACGTACAAAGTGAATTTATTAGCGTATAGGCTGAATATGCAAAATACGTGATTTATGCGGATTTTTCCGTATTTTGGAACGTTTGCTGTGGCAGAAGATATTATCGCAGGACAAAAATATTTTAAACTAGTCTAAAATAAACCTTTAGGATGCTTTTCATCGCTATTACAAGAAGATAGGATGAAAATTAAAACTATAAGAAAAAATTGAAAAAATGCTATTTTGGCACATTTTTTGGATTTTCAACACGCGTGCGGTGGCAGAAGATATTATTGCAGATCTCTGAGATTTTACACACTCACTTTTGGCGTGAAAGAGCCACTTTTCCGTGCTATTACAAAACGAAAATCGAAAAAATTGTAAAAACGCTCCGCCCTACTAATTAGCAACGTATTAGCGACAAAGAAGGAGATGTAGGTTGGCCGTTAGAGGCATAGGCTCTAACGGACATTCTCGTCTTGGGGTTTTTAATGAGTGGAGGTGTGTGTTTGCTTAAAATGTAGTTTCATGATTTAAATTCGTTTATTAGTTTATGTTCTGTATTGTAAAAATATGCATTCATGATCGCTTTCCTCCATCATTATCCTTGTGTTTACTTAAATAAACCAGTTAAATAGAAAACCGTTGTCATTCCCAAATTCCTTTCTTCGTTCAAAATGTCCTGCCAGGCAAGCCCTGTATTTCAAATTAATTCTCGGCCACAGGCTACCTTATTGAGAATTCAGAAGATCAGTGTAAAGTAGTTGGAAAGAGTGCAAATTAAGTAAAATAACGAAAAGAAATAAGTAAATAACGAAAATTAAATAACTACTAAAATACAATCAATATACAGATCAACAGATTCCACTGGCCAGCTATACACTGAAAATTTTGTGGTTTGAGAGAAATTTATTTATTTATTTATTTATTTATATATATATATATATACAGGGTGTTTCAGGTCGACCCTAGAAACATGGAAAAGAAACAGTTTATATTAGTTACAGAATTACTATGACAAATTTCAAATTCCAAATACCATATACAAACTACAAGTTGGCGGAATTTGTAGTTTGTATTTGGTATTTGGTATTTGAAGTTTGTCATAGTAATTCCGTAACTAATATGAAGTGTTTCTTTTCCATATTTCTAGGGTCGACCTGAAACATCCTGTATATCGTCCACGCACAGCAGTGTGGACAAGTCTTCTTTTTTTTTTCACCCCGATTAGCACTTCGCGGACATCTCTTTTGAGGGCTATAACATATTTCAGAAGAAAATATACAACATGCACTTGCACCAAATGATAGAGGACGTTGTCGTGACTAATGTGATGTAAACATAGAAGAAATTCGTTCAATACAAAACAGTTTAGAGCAAATTTTATTTGTCCAAAAAGTTGTTCCGCTGCGTTAGTTGTTTATCCGCGTGAAGCTGGGGGGAGTTTATTCGCCGAGAGTTCTAAGCTTTTTGCTTTTTGCAGGACGCTTTTTTCAGACTTGTATATATATATATATATATATATATATATATATATATATATAGATATTATTTTCGAAATATAGTCATTATGTTAAAATGGTTCGTATATGTAGGACCCTATTTTAAAAACCGTTCGGTTGGGATCTGACACTACATTATTATAAAATATTTTTGAACAGGTAAAGAAAAAAAAATATATATATAGAACACGATGAGGAGTAGATATTTTACTGAAAGGTTAATATGTAGACTCACTGTAGACGTAATAATTTGGAATCGTGAGGGCATTTTGTCTAAGTCGTGTACCAAAAACTGGGAATGAGCCCCGGAGTCCTAATGAACTTTCGACAACCTCACTAGCTGACTCTAATACAAGCTAACTCTATGACCCAAAATATGCCTAAGCGTAAGATGTATAAGTTGTGAGATGCAAAGTTTGAATATTCCACCCAGAATGCCATAAATTTATTCCGAACTTTCAATTCAGACTATAGAGGGTGTTCGAAAAGTCACGTCACCCCCTACAAAATGTACATTTTGTAATACCAATTTTATTTTTATGTGATTAATTGTATTTATATATGGTAGGTGTAATTTAAGAAACAAGTCACTAGCAAAAATTACTTTAATTATAGTAAATACAGTTACTAATTACAGTTACTAATTAAGAATATCTGTGTGTGCACCATCATTTTCGTAAGAATGGATTATGCGCCTCCATGTGCGGTGTGCGGTGCGCCTCCATGTGCGGTGACGGGCGGTATGGTTTCATGCCGAGATCTTTTGTCATGTGATTTCTTATTGTGGACATGGGGACTGCAAGTTCTTGTGATCGTTTCCGAAGTGATTTTTTTCGGTGAACGAGTCACCGATGCAATCACACGTTCACATTGTTCTGCTCGCGTTGATGGTCTTCCCGACCGTGGTCTGTCCTTGATACTGTAGAGCCAGCTTCAAACAGCTTTTTCTCCCAGCGTAATACCGTCTCGTTTGGAGGTGCAGCCTTATTGAATCTTGTGTTGAAATCATTCTGGATATCATGTATCGTTCTGCTAGTATGTGACCTTTCATGAGCTCATGTGCTCATCACTATCCTTTCCTCCAGAGTATAGGTGGACTGGTCTGCCATTGTTCACATACTCTAATACCTGGAAAAGAAAAAAAAATGCCAATGAATCACATATAAATTTAATGATTCACAAAAATAAAATTAGTATTACAATATGTACATTTTGTAGGGGGTGACGAGACTTTTCGAACACCCTGTATAATAGGGTGACAACTTCTTATAGGGATAAAATTTGAAATTCAAAAAAATTTTCCGGCCATTTGTCCAATGCTGCCACCCTAGGAGGAAACACCGTAGACGAAATCTCATGGAATTCGGAAAGCATTTAGGGGTGCCTCGAGTCACATGAATGAAACTGTCGCGCGGAAGAAATTTCAAGAATGAACGAGTTTCGACAACGCTTCAAAAACAAAAATGTTTCGAGAATGCAAGTGTATTATATAATTTAATAGAATTGTTTCCTTTATTTCATACTATAGATTATGCAAATCGATTAATTTATTTCATTAAATTAAAATTTTCATAAATAAATCGTTAAATAATATGATGTGTATCAATCTTTGGATGATCAGCTTTTGGTGCTTGAAGTTCATTTTGCATACGACTGCCTGACTGAAAACAACGCTTAGAAGTTCTCTCCCGATTCTTTTAAGATATCTAAGGTAATATTTTTTATTTTGATACATTGATTATATTATTATTGGAAATTGTTCTAGAAAAGTTTCATTAATTGTTGGCATAGTTTGATGTTTAAATTATATAAATTTGGAACTGAATTTGATTTCCTATGATATATATACGAGTATATAAATATATATACACAGGGCCGTCGAGAGGGGGGGTCAGGGGGGGCCAGTTCACACCCAACGAAGTGCTCACTGTTCACTGGGACGGAAAAATTCTACCAGACGATGAAGGTGGTCGGTGTGACCGACTAGCCATTTTCGTAACCGGAGTTGATACCGAGAAGCTCTTGGGTGTACCTAAGCTGACATCAGGAACGGGTGAGGTCATCGCCTCGGTGGTACATGCTGCGCTCAAAGAATGGAATGTGTAGGAAAAGGTATCAGCTATGAGCTTCGACACTACAGCTTCAAATACTGGTTACTTGTCTGGGGCATGCGTAATTTTGGAGCAGAAACTCGGCCGCCAACTCTTATACCTTGCATGTCGCCATCACATCCTAGAACTTGTCGTTGAGAAGGCGTACATGGAATGCATGGGACCATCATCTGGTCCAGATATCCTCCTATTCTCCCGCTTCAAAGAGACGTGGAATACAATTTGCCAAGATAAGTACAAGACCCTGTCAGACCTTCCATCGAGTCTGAATGAGAATCGAGAAGAACTGATCGCTTGCTGGAATCTATATCTGACAAAACATCAGCCGAGGATGATTACCGTGAATTCTTGGAGTTGTCGATTACAATCCTTGGAGGTAATTTACCTAACTTTAGGTTTCGGCGACCTGGAGCACTTCACCGAGCACGTTGGATGGCAAAAGTAATTTATTCATTAAAAATCCTGCTGCTTTCCCATCAGTTCAGACTTACAACTCGTGAAATGTCTGGCTTAAAACGATTTGTATTTTTTGCCCTGGAGTTATATGTCAGCGCGTGGTTCACGGCCAGCAGTCCTTCATCTGCTCCCGCGAACGATTTGAAGCTTCTTCAAGACCTAGCAAAGTACCACGATGAAAAGATCTCAGCATCCTGCCTTAGTGTCCTCGGTCGTCACTTATGGTACCTCAGCGAGTACTTGATTGGTCTCGCACTCTTTGATAAAGGTATCAATGCAACGACGAAAAAGAATATCGCTCGATCAATCCTCGAAAAAGAAGCTGCTGAAGATCCTCCAAAGCGAGCCCCAATACCTGCTGTTTCTTCCATTTCAACAAAGCAGCTCTCGGGCTTTGCCTCGAAAGGATCAAAGCTTCTCTTTGAACTTCTAAAAATTAATGATGGTTTCTTGTCCAAGGAACCAGAGACCTGGCCGGACGACGAAGATTTCAAGACTGGTTTGACTATAGTTGAAGGACTAAACGTCGTCAATGACATGGCAGAGAGGGGAATTGCCTTGATCCAGGCCTTCAATACCGAAGAATGAAGAACAGCGCCAACATCTCTTGCAGGTTGTTGAGGATCATAGGAAGTCTCAGCCTGGTACATTGAAAAAGGGGTATGGCTTGAGGAAAAGCAAGAATTAATGGGTGGTCTACAATTGAATGAAAGACACCCTGGAATATATTTAGTAAATATATTATTTACTTATTACGATTGGAGTACGCCTGCACTTAAACCTTATGAACTAAAACTAACGTTTATTTACATTAATTAAAAAAAATATTAATTTATTTTTACTAGGTAATGAATAATTAATTTTTGTTATAAGGAGAATTATTTACCTCACTTGAGACACCCTTAAATATTATCTGAATGACCTAATATTTACAGTACATTGTTTTCTCATGTAGTAGCAGCATTGAACAAATGGCCAATAAAAAACTCCAACTTTCGATTTTTATTGTCACCCTACTGTATAAACACCCCATTAAAACTTTAATGTAGACTTAAAGGAAACACTAATCCTAACATTCTGGGACCGTATTTGGAAATTTCTAGAATTCTGAAAAATTTCCTTATCGTTAACGTTGAACAGTTGTTGTAACCTAAAGCAAAGTTTCCTTCATAGTATGCAAAATCTCGAAAATGTAATGATCAAACTATCCAAAAAAAAGTAGCACTCAAGAAGAAGTGGGTTTTCACTTGTTAAGCTTAGATAGACTGATAGTTTACGATCATTCGCATATTTACTACACTGCACGACAAAATTACATACTTTTTCTGACCTTTAAACGAAACGAAGTGAATTTTAGAAATTTGGATGCGCTGAGTTCAAATCTGATGTCAGAATACCTATATCACCCACCGTTTTGAAGGGACGTGTAATAAAAGTCTTATATACAGATGAGAATATACCATATGTCCCACAAAAAAGTACACCCAACTTTAGATTGTACTAACTCCTCCAAAAATTGAGATATTTTGGATCTGTTTGTTTGATTTAATATAGCAAATTATTCTTTGTTAACGTTCAAATTTATTCATGTTTAAACGATTTAGTGTTTAAGCATCTGCTTTTAACTGAAGGGTACAACAAAATGGATTGCGCAAAATTGGTCAATGAAAAAATAATGTGTGTGCTATCGATGTAATGAAAAGACAAATACATAATAATAGATACTTTAACATAATTTTAATAAGATACAAAGCAGATATTTCTTTATTCCTTATTGCAAAAGTTATGCTTAGTTTCGTTTCCTTTCAACATGACCGCCATTCCTATCGATACAAATCTGGAGTCGAGCTCTCATCTTCCCATCACTCTTTTGATAAGATCTGGATTGTCTTTTAACAAGTTGATTTCAGCTGTGATGCGAGTCCTCAAATCATCTAAATTGATAGGTTGTGATGCAAATACTCTATTTTTCAAATGACCCCATAAAAAGTAATCACACGGGGTCAAGTCAGGGCTTCTCGGAGGCCATTCAATGTCATGGCCTGTAGCAATTACTCTTTGGTGGAAGACTTCCTGCAAGCGTTCCTTCACAATAACTCTCCTGTGAGCAGGAGCTCCGTCTTGCACCCACCAAATACGATTAAATCGGTTTCCATAAGTAATACGTATTTGTGGAAGGATTTCTCGGTCTATCATTTCTAGGTAAGCTTCACCATTTAGATTACCATCGTAAAAGACCGGGCCAATTACCGCTCCATTACCGCACAGTCCTACCCAGAGAGACAGTTTTTGTCTAGAGTTATTCTTTTCGTAGATATGATTGTCAGGTGGATGATTTTTTGGTGCATACTGACGGCAGATTTGTCTGTTCACTAGACCATTCATAAAAAAAGGCCGCCTCATCTCCAACCACTAATTGTTCCGTGAATCTTTCTGGTTTTTCAAGAAACCACTGGGCAAATCTTAGGCGGCGAGGTAGATCTCCTTCAATGAGTTGATGTCGAATTTCCATTCTGTATGGGTACAAATTCAAATCCTCACGAACTATTCGATGAAATGACATGCGTGAGAGTTCTGTACCATTTCGCCTGGTGGACACTTTTGGATGACTCTCTAATAAATGCCGAACATGCTGAATGTTCTCGTCTGTTCTTGCCGTCTTCGGATGGCCTGAACGTCCTTTGTTCAAATTGAGGACCGTTCCTTCTTCTTTGTATTTCCGAACATTCTTCAAAATTGTATATTTAGTTGGAGAAGCTCTATCGGGAAATTGCAGTTCGAAGGTATTCTGAACTTGTTTTAAGCTTTTAGTTTGCAGATAAGTTGTGACCATGAGAACGCGCTGCCTTCGTGTAAACTGCATGATAAGGGTTTCAAAGTTATTTATAAATTTAGTAATTCAGATTCTTCATTTATATGTATGACTCGTATCTTAGATACAAAAGTTCGAATTATTTAAAAAAAATATTTGCAATATCCTTCGACGTAAAAAGTAGCACATTGGTTAAAGCAAGAGGAGCTATCTGGCTGGGAGAAATGATAATTCCGCGCAACCCATTTTGCTGTACCCTTCAGTTAAAAGCAGATGCTTAAACACTAAATCGTTTAAACATGAATAAATTTGAACGTTAACAAAGAATAATTTGCTACATTAAATCAAACAAACAGATCCAAAATATCTCAATTTTTGGGGGAGTTAGTACAATCTAAAGTTGGGTGTACTTTTTTGTGGGACATATGGTATATGTGTGTATATATATATATATATATATATAATATATATATATATATATATATATATGAAAATTATTTCAAGAAGGTAACACGTGAAAAATATTTATGATGAATAAAACCACGAAGGAAAGGAAACACAAAATGGTGCTCAAGCGCTTTCGTCTAATGACATCCTCAGGAACACTGAAGTACATATGTGTGTGTGTGTGTGTGTGTGTATATATATATATATATATATATATGTATATATATATATATATGTGTGTGTGTGTGTGTGTATATATATATATGAAAAAAATGAAATGAAAATGAAAATGAAAAGGTTTATTGGCAGACTATAGTCCATATGACAAATATTATTAATACAATGACAGTTCATATACTAAGGATAGAAATATATACAATTGATTAGAAATAATACTGCACTGTCGAAGTTAAGTGGAGCTACAGACAGACGTTTTCGTACCAAGAAGTCCATAGCTTAGAGGATAAATGGCAGGACTCATGGATAGCTTGGATGATCGGGTTGGTTGATTTTTTAATTCTTTGCATTAGACTGTGTTGAGCACGTCTTGTTACCTCCGGGAAGCTCGGGACATTGCGGGTAGCAAACATTTGCGAAGCTGAGCATCTCGGGGGTAATTTATGTAAGAGTCTAAAAGACCTGTTGTACAGCAAATTTAGGGTTCTGCCAGAACCTTTTTTATAATTCACCCAGAGTTGCTGACCGTATATATTACTGCAGAAAGTACGAAAGAGTGTCTTTAGCTTCACTTGTACAGAAACGAAAGTTCCTTATGGTCATATTCGCTTTAGCACACAGGCTTCGAGATTGTTTTCTTATATCCGAGTCATCACTCAAGGAGCTGGTAATAGTTTGACCCAAATACTTAAACTCTTGTACTTCCTCAATTACTTCACCATTCATTTTAAACCTTATATCAGCTGGCTGATTACAGCTTTTAGGATGAAATTGCATAACCTTAGTTTTTGTAACATTAAAAAGAATATCATGTTTCTGCGAATACACTTCGCAGACATTTAGTAGCCGATCCAGACCTTTAACAGAGGGACTTATTAACACCATATCATCGGCATAAACTAAGTTATTTATCCTTGTGTTATCTATACAACATCCTACTGTTGCCTCATTAAGTGAAGCAATTAATCCGTCAATATACACATTAAACAGCATAGGGGAGAGCAAGGAGCCTTGTCTCACCCCAAGAGGAGCCAAAACACTCGGATAGTACATTGCCCCACCTAACAGTGAAAGATTGGTGGGAATACCAAAATTTCAATAAATTTAATATGTACATGGGAACCTTCCTGTCTTCTAGTTTTGCAAATAAAATATTGTGGTTCACCCTATCATATGCCTTACTTATATCAAGGAAACAGCTATAAATGGTTGAATTACTGTCAATGTATTTAGATATTGTTTCTTTAAGTACATAGATACACAGGTCAGTTGAGTGGGACCTTTTAAAGCCAAACTGATTAGATGTCCATAGGAAATCATTTAATCGGAGTAACAAGAGTTTTTCTAGTAGTTTCGAGAAGCAGGAAGCGACAGCAATAGGCCTGTAATTATTGCTGGACAGAATGTCTCCGTACTTATTTTTGACCAGGGGCAAGATATATACCCTCATGAACTCTGCAGGGATATAGCTATGAGCAAGCATGGCTGATAGGAGCAATGATATATGCAGACATACTACGTCATTTGCATATTTTAAGTGCTCATTCGATAAGTCATCTACCCCTGACGCAGAACCAGTCTTTAACTCTTTAATTAACCTCTTTACTTCAGAAAATGATATCAAAATATTTTCCCTTGTCCCTCCCACAATCGTTTCGCTGCAATCTATCTTAAGATTATCCCTACTCACACTATTAAGAATGTTAGAGTAGTGGTTTTTCCACAGCTTTGCAATTTCATCCTCCCCGACACCCCATCGATTGTCGGAGGGAGGACATTTTTGACACCCGTTTGATTCTTAACAAATTTCCAAAATTTGTTATTATCGTTATTTATGCGAGCTTCACAGGCTTTTGATGCTCGAATAGACTCTTCTTCCTGTTTACATCGCCTTATGGCCGCCTTATACTGACCCCGACTTCTACACATATTTATGTATACTGGTCC